>JAKELK010000155.1:0-153211 GCA_021525775.1 Lactarius deliciosus
TTACTTCGATTGCCTTCGTTGTCGTCAAGATTCGGCTCAAGTTTGATGTTCGGGTCCATCGGCATCGCTACCGGGTTTGCTCGTTGCAAGCTCTCTTGCTCTAATATGGCTTCGATATTGTCTTGTCTGAGAGATCGTAACCACCCTTTCCTTTCGTGTGATATCTATGCCGACGATTTTCGCCGGGTCTCCCATATCTGTGGCCTCCCATTCGGAATGTAAGTCACTCTTCATTTTTGCCATGAGCGATTCTGTTGTCACGAACAGTAATAGATCATTTACCCAGACCGTTATGATCCTAATATTTTCCTCGTCTCGCCTCAAATACGACCACGGATCCGCCCTCAAGTGTGTTTTCTTAACTTCTGGTCTAGCTCTCGGTTCCACTCGCGTCCGGATTGATTCAGTCCCTACAGCGTTTTTATGACTCGGCCAGTTTCTTCTGAAACCGAAGCCCATATGGCGTCGTGATTTGGATGAGCAATTTCTGATATAACTCGCGTGAGCTACCGCATGCACACATGAGAACTCGGGTAAGTCCTGCCCGATTTTTGTTGCACGCGCTAGCTCGACTAATGTTCAATTCGCTCTTTCAGCAATTCCGTTTTGCGCAGGTGAGTAAGGCGTAGTCATTGGATTTTCGACACCTCGCTCACAGCACCAAGGCTTTAAAGACCCATTTATAAATCCCTTGTCTGGTCTATGCGAATCGTTCGCGAGGATTTTCCGTGAGTTTGGAGGTATGATAAATTATTTTTCGCTGCTTGCGCTGCTTGATCCTTCCTTTCAGGAAGTTCACAGTAATATATCACGTAGTGTCATCGATGAATGGAATGAAATACTGGCATCCGTTTATGGAAACAAGGTTGTATTTTTCCCATATGTTAAGTTCTCGTTTGCCTGCTAACTTCTTTGTTATAGGGTTCTTCATGTTATTTCGCTTCTGGTTTCCCAAGTATTCAGTCGCCCCACGGGATCTTTTACAAGTTAGTTTGATTGCATCTGCGTTGGTATGGAATAATTTCTGCGTGGCGGTGACAACATGCTCGAGCTCGCTGGACTCATGCACTACGTCAAGGTATCACCACATGGCTCTGGCGGTGTGCACTTACTCACATGAATCTTTTCTGTAGAGGAAATATTGGTCATGATAATCACCCATGTGTATTTACTCGGTGCCGGCCAGCACCCTACAGTCCTTGCACACGGAAACGCCAGCGAGTGCAGATACAAGTGGGGTAGTAGGCTGGGTGGTGGCAGTGGCAGTGGTGGTGGGGGGGGGTAACTCTGTATTGCGGGTATGCTATGGTAGCAGTCAGGGGGTGCTGGTGGAGACTGTCTGTCGTTATTTTTGACTTGTCAAAAATCCTGTTGATCCTTCCTGCAAACCGTGGGAACTCCAATGGCGGAAATTGAATTTGTTGTTGCTGTTGTGTAGACTAGACACCTGCGCGATCGTGTGTGTGATCCACGAAGTGAGCCAAACACGGGTCCACGTGGGTCTCACACACCATTCCCTTGCGCTATGTGTGGCCTTCCTTTACCATCCCTATCATGCTGCTACCTCCTATCACCACTGCTACCTGCCTGGTTAGGGCAAGCGCCGCATGCCTTATGAAACGACTTATGGCCTTATGTTGTATGCGTGGTCACCCATCCCTTGACGGTATGGAAAGGGGTCGAGATGGCCGCAAAATGACAATAATACAGTACGTGACTTACAAGTCTTTGTTGATTTCTGAACAGAGCCCTCACCCTTGCCCCCGCAGACCTACAATAGATCTCACGGATGTTTCCACTCGCAACTGTCTTGTCGACCCCAACCATTCCAATTCCCAATGACAGGGTGATCACCTCAAGCGACACCCTCTTGGAGAATGTGAGGCTCATCCACAAGAGCAACCGGCATATGACTAAGGGGAGGTTGTGGTTGCGTTAGCGGTGCCACTATGTGAGCCTTACAGCACCCCCTTTTCATTCTGAGTGCGCCCAGCTCACAACTGTCTGTCATGCCCACTGTAGCCCTGGGCCAGCACGAGACACTCCGATGCTTGTTCGGGTAATGCTGGTGCCTCACTCTTGGCCCCATTCACTTGGGAAGGTGGCCCATGCCGTTGACGCCATTTCCGTTATGAAGCTTCACCGGTAGCTCTATGGGCACCAACTAGGGTGAGATAATTATACAACACCTCATCTCATTTCTAACTTTCAGTGGGTTTGCATAGGTAGGCCAAATGATGTGGCGCGTGGTTCTGAAATGACGACGGACATTGCTCCTCACACCGTGCTGTCTGGTCGCCGACCATGTCCGTTGATGGCCATGGAATATGCCTTACTGACAACGTCCTGGAGAATACCCTAGCCAATCCACCTCCACCCCCTAGATCCTACTACTAGTTCCGCCTCCGACCTTGGACCCAGCAACCAAGATCCCGAAACAATACCCACCAAGCACAGTGAACACCATGCCGAGCAAGCCCGTGACAGGTGTCCATGCGCACACATAATCGGTCGCGCTCATTATTCACTGTTGTCACATCTCCAACACGCACATGTCGGATTGTGAGATACTGCAAGAACACTCAAACTTGTGCGTACCGGGTGTTGAAAGGCTGAGGATGTGGACCAGTATATAGTATCAGCAGACCAAGTTAGGTAGTACACGTCAGCTGGAAGCGGGAGATCACCCAGTACATGGGGGTTACGATCGCCTGTAAGCGTAAGATATTGCCAGTCTTGTTGTGGAGGTCCATTGGCATTGGTGTAGGGCGGGGTAGGGGTGAGAGTTGCCTTCCGCTCTCTGAAAAGCGGAAGCCGTGATGAAGCCGTGAGACATGACGTTCTGGCAGAGCTCGCAGGGGTGGCACCTGACTCAGCGGTAGACACGAGTTCTAGCATGGAATTGCTTGAGGTGGATCACGCAGCACGGAAGCGGGCGTACCACCAGGCCTTGGGAGCAGGAGGGCGATGTCTTTTTCATTGTTGATGGAGACCATTGTCAAAGCCGAGGGCTCGCCAGTTGCCTGCGGTGTAGATCTTGTGTCCAGCTCCTGCAGTACGGTCTCAGAGGTGTCTTGACAGCGTCCTGGCCTAATGGGTCGTGTCCGAGACGGAGAGACATCCAAGTCTTTCCAGAAGCGATAGCGATAGATGGGGGTCAAGCCATTGATCGTGGACCCGGAAGCAGCGTAGCTCACTTGGAAACTGTCAGCAAAGCCGGTGAAGAGCAATGAGCCTGAGATATGCCCTTTCTCAGTAACCACTGGGGCTTACTCGTGCTGCCTATGTGCTAATCCAACCAAGATCTGACACTTGGCGGATATGTGAACGTTTGCATTCCACTGCACAACTGTTGGCGATGGACTTGTTTGTCTACTTGACATGCACCGTGACCACACTCCAGAACAGAGGCCCTCTGAGTTCGTCCAATGGCTCGCAACAACACAACACCCACTTTGGTCCCTGGAAGACCTATCACTATCACATCAGTGGCCAGCCATCTACCATCCTGATCCGGAGTCCCTCTCTATTACAGGACACCGTTTGCTGTATGATCGTGAGACTGTGGAAATAGAGCCATAAGACAATCTGTTGCGACACATTATTCTTCCTCCGGAGTCCAGAATACTACCGGCTGAACATGTAGGGGGTACCTCGCATGCAAAGTGGCTATTCCTAAGCCTATGTAGACGAATGTTCTCTGACACTCTAAGTGGAAAGGTTATAGGCGACGGCCGGTGATAGGGGCGGTCACGTGTCGGTGGCCGCGAGAATGTCAAGTCCAGATGGGTGAGTACGAGCGCGAGCAAATACGTATTTGTGAGAGCACACGGGGATTGACGAGTCAAGACACACTTCGTTACATTGCTAGGGCCAATTCAGGCCTTGTTATATAGATACAAGTACAGTAGTATCGAACACATTTTCAAAAACGAGTTGGAACATGAGTAAGACAACTCGGGGAGCGGTACAGTAAGTCGGGCAGACGCACGAGCCATCGGGCATGAAACCGAAGCGGATACACGTCGCGCTTGCCTCTGATTTGAGGCTGCAAAACGTCCTTCAGACGAAAACGGGAACGCGCGGGGAACATTCGGGAGAATGAAGTCACAGTAATAATACACATACATCATAAGCATCATAGCTGCCTTGAGCAGCTTTCCGAATCTGCAAAACGTATAGTAGTTGAACACAGTAGAACATGCGAGAACGAACGAGATGGAAACATACATGCTCCTAAAGGGGCGGGTCCAAAAATTGAACGGGCACAAGCCCGAGGCCGAGCGTGGTACGCGCAGACGCTACCGCCGCTCGGACCTTCGGCGGAACGAATCCGCCACTAAGACACTGTACATCACTTGTGGTATTTTGGCGTACTCATTTATCGTGTATACCTTGAGTATCTCGTGCTATCCAGTGTCTCTCCTGTGTGCCTTCGTACACTGTTTGCCACTCCCACATGTGCTTCATGGACTCCATAACTTGCTAGATATAACGCACGTGCCAACCTTTGCTGATGCACATCAGGACATTGTGTCTACTAGTACGAGATGCTCAGATTTCCATACTGAGAGTTATTGTGGTTGGATTGGTCATTGGCCGCACATCAAAGACATTTGCACTGATGGCGATCCAATCAAAATCTGAACTGGACCCCCATTCTTGGCGGAGCGTTTTATAAATCTCTTCATCCTTGGCCATCCCTATTGCTCCGTCTGTGTAGCTGGTCGGGGCAAGCAATATCTATCATGAAAGGTTCAGAATTACCCTATCAATCATTGCGTGAGCTTACTAGTCCCCCTGCTTTCACTATATCCTCCAGGAGAATCCCGCCAATAGGGGGAGTTTGTGCGTACCGAGGCCTGCCATTGCCAAACAAAATGCATCGCATCACCTGGAGAAAAATCTTGCCAGCAGTTACATCCGGCTGGTCCTCTTCTTGGAAAGCCTTATGGTGCAAAATGAGGGGTTTCCGTAAAACAACACGGAATAACACTTACGATCACTTCGGAAAACCTTGACTCTGCAAGCAGACTTAATCCTCTGGTGAGAACACCCTGATCGATCATCTGCCTATACATGACCCAGACAGTCTGCTTGAGATTTTGCGCCTCAAGATAGGCCAGATCCTGGTGGATTGTAGTTGGAAATATGTAGGAATTTTCGACCATTGGCTGCCAGATTGCGTCGCATGGTTCAAGCTTGTGCATACATTGCCAGATATCCACAACTATGAGGCATGCTGCAGCCCGGTCAGCAGACATGTCGGCAGCATTTGCCAAGCCATGGAGCCCATGGTAATTCGCATATCTCCCTAAACATCCGGAGAAGCGATATCCACCCTTTTCCAAATTCAGGTTATCATGTGATTGAAACACTTCAAATAGTGATGGAATCTTGTCGCGGAAAACACCTTCTGCCATTTGGCGTACTAAGGCAGGATCGATTTCGGCTTTGATAACCTCCCTGGAGATATCCCTAATTGTTTTGGAAATTAGTGGCCCCTCCCATACCATCGAGTTTCCCTTCGTACTAGGGGGAAGTGGCCATAAGTGTGAGGCATAACGATGTTCTGAGGCCTTAATGCCTAGCATTGTTAGGAGAGAACAGATCAGAGGTTTCTGGTAAAAGAGGAGGACGGCACAAGCAGGTGTTGACATTCTGGGAAACCAAAACAATACATCAGCGAACAAGGCGTTGATCTGCTTTGCTTTTGGCTTTCCAGTGATGAAGCGGTTGCCCACGATCCACACATTTCTGTTAAAGCCATCACAGCCATCAACTATAATAGACTTGAACTGAAACGCTCTCATTGTGACCGAACTGGACACAGCCAAAAGAGCGCTCAGAAGGCCACGGATTTTTTGATCATTTTGGATATATTGGTGGATTTTTTTGGCCACCGGTTTGCCATCTTTGAATAGCTGGTGTCGCTCCTCATTGGAGGAGAGCATTTTTGATCTAAACATCTCCATTATTTCCTCCATCCAGGCTCGATTTGGGTCTTGCAGATGGGGGGAAGCATTGGAGTAGTCGTCCACAATTTGACGATCCACTGGCATGAGGTCTGTTATCGTCATACCTGTAGGCAACTGATTGCAGACTAAAGTGTCGATCTTAAGCATGATTGCCTGCAGAAGATTTGACCAGTCTTGGAAATTGGTTGAGTGCCAAACAACACCGTCTCTTGTATACGAGACCGCTTGTCCATCTCGATTGACGTCGAACTGAGTTAGTGAGCTCTCTTGAAGAGCGTATGGGCCGATAACAAACATTATGTCATGCACACGACTGTATGGAGTTGTTCCAGCATGGTTGTAACTGGGGAGATTTGATAGCCAGTGCTGATTTTCTGTCAATATTCTGATTCATATATCTGGGTGAGTACGACAATACTGAAAGAAAAATGGCAATTGGACACACCCTAGGATGAGAGGATCTGTAACTTGTTCTATATGTGAGTGCTCTGGCACTTGCTCTAGGGAGGGAGGCTGCGCTGCACATTCAATGACATCTAATTTATAATTCCAACGATCAAAACCAGATATGAAACATGCCAACAAATGACTCACCTGAAGGTTCCATATTCCTCAACTTCTTCAAGACAGTGGTGATATCAATGTTAGGTTCGTCTTGCTGCATGTTGCCTCCAGGAGTTTCCCCCACCTCGTTGTCACTATCATCATCACTTTGCACCTCATCGCCCACTGGCATGGCCGCTCCGTCATCTACTGAAAGGCCCTGATAAAAAGTGACCAGCTTGTCCTGCTGTTGCTTATGAGCGTCCACTCGGGCAAGATGTATACTGATGCATCGAAAGCCACATTTGCATCCAGCTAGCAGTGCTTGGAGATGAACTGGTATGCGATAGTGGCCATTTGGAAGAAGGCTCCACAAAAAGAGCATTTGATCAATGGGGGAATCTATGACACGATTTCCCAAGCCCTCTGGCTGTAGGAAGGCCACAAGGAGGTTATGCAGAGCCCAATGAAACCTGTCCTCTGGGATGTGGACATTATCTGCGTGTTCAGCAAATAAACGATATAGCAGCATTGCGGCTTCAAACTGGGTTTCCACACCCCTCAACTTGAACGGGCCAAATCTTGACCCATCTCCAATCAACACTGCGTGAATAAATCGAAGCATCATGGAAATAACCATGGAGAAAGGTCGTCTGTATGAGCGGATTGTTCCGTCTGAGAGCATACGAAAAGAACTGCGAGTGGAACTGGGGAAAATACGAATTTATTATTGAGCTCAGATAGGGACTCTGCACTCACTCAGATACTATTGCGTCGACCACACTCTTGTGCTTCTTGTGTACAAACATCATTGCGGCCTTAAAATATTTGATAAGAGCATGGTTGACTAAGCATAGCCCCTCCTCGAGGAAATCCGGGTTTCGGGTTTTACTCCGATGACCATATTTTGGTCGAAGTATGAGCTGACGAAGTGCTATGATGTGTTTACTTGCAGATATATCCTCGTCATAGGCAGTCCATCCTAGTGTGAATGGCCAGTCCTGGCTGACAGTCCTTGACAAGAATGAAGGAAAAGTATCGTCAGACAGTGAGAATTTGGGCAATCGAGTGGGTTCTGGTTCTTTGACCTTGGTAGTATCATCCCAGTCCATGGGTAAAAGAAAGGCATGATATTTTCCACGAGACAAGGAGATGCGATAGATATGGCGGGGTTCAGCCAACTGGATCGTTTCCCAATCGGGTGAGGCCTTGGAACAAGACGTGGAGTCCTTCAGATGCCTACGCATATACCTGTCTGATTGGCGAGAACTCTTATCTTCAGCAATCCAGTGGCTGCATTTAGGGCATTGGAAAGATAGGTGTACACGTGCCGCTTTTGTCAGTAATGTAGAATAGTATCTGAAGGATTGGTCAATCTCGACAGGTAATAGGATGTCTCCAGTATCTTGCGTTGGCTTTAATCCACAGCTGAGGGCCACGTGCTGTGCCATACGGTCACATTCTTTGATCTTGGTGCTTGATATCCAGTCCTGATGGCAGCGGCTAACATGATCCACCCAACATGCCATGGGAACAAAGCAGTGATGGGCTGGGCAGAAAATGGCGTGTAAATCTGCAAGGAATAACATGCCGAAATACAGCAAGACTTTGCAGTCAGCAGGGGCAGAGCCACGACCACCAGTTGAGGTGGGTGCTTTGGGTGTGCATAGAACAGACTGGGAGGTGCATGTACATATGTAGGACTCCAGTTGAAGGAACGAGAATGCTCCACCATTGTCCACTGGCAGAAGTGGGGGTGTGGTCCGTGTAGTGACCCTAACACTGCGAGGAATATATGTGGAGGCATTCGGATTTGAGTTGTTGCCTAGAACAGCTTGTGCTCTACATCCAGTATCCAAGTCAAAGCTTCCTTTGTTGCTTTCCTCATATCCCTGCCCATCGTTCTCAGTTGCACCGCCAGTGTCAGCAAGTGGTTCAAAGCCACTGTCCATGTTGTCGTTGAAACTGGAGTCAGAATGAATTTTGTTCATGGATGAAGCCGGTCAAGGTACAAGTGGAGGTTGAGTTGCTCTGGGGGCGGTGATGACCAGTGAAGCTAGTGAGGGGTTCGAAATACGGGTATGAGAGCGTGGTGAACTTGGACTGCTAATCTGGTTTTCGGTCTCAATTATATTGTCTGTTGTCTGCATGCGTACGCTATTGTTTGTTGTGGTATGCATGTTCGTGTTGTGTTTCGCGTGCAGACTCAACCGTCTCGAGTATTTCTACTACGACGGTAGTAGATGTTTTCCGAAACCTACATAAGTATGAATTGGAAGGGCCTCTGTTCTGGAGTGTGGTCACGGTGCATGTCAAGTAGACAAACAAGTCCATCGCCAACAGTTGTGCAGTGGAATGCAAACGTTCACATATCCGCCAAGTGTCAGATCTTGGTTGGATTAGCACATAGGCAGCACGAGTAAGCCCCAGTGGTTACTGAGAAAGGGCATATCTCAGGCTCATTGCTCTTCACCGGCTTTGCTGACAGTTTCCAAGTGAGCTACGCTGCTTCCGGGTCCACGATCAATGGCTTGACCCCCATCTATCGCTATCGCTTCTGGAAAGACTTGGATGTCTCTCCGTCTCGGACACGACCCATTAGGCCAGGACGCTGTCAAGACACCTCTGAGACCGTACTGCAGGAGCTGGACACAAGATCTACACCGCAGGCAACTGGCGAGCCCTCGGCTTTGACAATGGTCTCCATCAACAATGAAAAAGACATCGCCCTCCTGCTCCCAAGGCCTGGTGGTACGCCCGCTTCCGTGCTGCGTGATCCACCTCAAGCAATTCCATGCTAGAACTCGTGTCTACCGCTGAGTCAGGTGCCACCCCTGCGAGCTCTGCCAGAACGTCATGTCTCACGGCTTCATCACGGCTTCCGCTTTTCAGAGAGCGGAAGGCAACTCTCACCCCTACCCCGCCCTACACCAATGCCAATGGACCTCCACAACAAGACTGGCAATATCTTACGCTTACAGGCGATCGTAACCCCCATGTACTGGGTGATCTCCCGCTTCCAGCTGACGTGTACTACCTAACTTGGTCTGCTGATACTATATACTGGTCCACATCCTCAGCCTTTCAACACCCGGTACGCACAAGTTTGAGTGTTCTTGCAGTATCTCACAATCCGACATGTGCGTGTTGGAGATGTGACAACAGTGAATAATGAGCGCGACCGATTATGTGTGCGCATGGACACCTGTCACGGGCTTGCTCGGCATGGTGTTCACTGTGCTTGGTGGGTATTGTTTCGGGATCTTGGTTGCTGGGTCCAAGGTCGGAGGCGGAACTAGTAGTAGGATCTAGGGGGTGGAGGTGGATTGGCTAGGGTATTCTCCAGGACGTTGTCAGTAAGGCATATTCCATGGCCATCAACGGACATGGTCGGCGACCAGACAGCACGGTGTGAGGAGCAATGTCCGTCGTCATTTCAGAACCACGCGCCACATCATTTGGCCTACCTATGCAAACCCACTGAAAGTTAGAAATGAGATGAGGTGTTGTATAATTATCTCACCCTAGTTGGTGCCCATAGAGCTACCGGTGAAGCTTCATAACGGAAATGGCGTCAACGGCATGGGCCACCTTCCCAAGTGAATGGGGCCAAGAGTGAGGCACCAGCATTACCCGAACAAGCATCGGAGTGTCTCGTGCTGGCCCAGGGCTACAGTGGGCATGACAGACAGTTGTGAGCTGGGCGCACTCAGAATGAAAAGGGGGTGCTGTAAGGCTCACATAGTGGCACCGCTAACGCAACCACAACCTCCCCTTAGTCATATGCCGGTTGCTCTTGTGGATGAGCCTCACATTCTCCAAGAGGGTGTCGCTTGAGGTGATCACCCTGTCATTGGGAATTGGAATGGTTGGGGTCGACAAGACAGTTGCGAGTGGAAACATCCGTGAGATCTATTGTAGGTCTGCGGGGGCAAGGGTGAGGGCTCTGTTCAGAAATCAACAAAGACTTGTAAGTCACGTACTGTATTATTGTCATTTTGCGGCCATCTCGACCCCTTTCCATACCGTCAAGGGATGGGTGACCACGCATACAACATAAGGCCATAAGTCGTTTCATAAGGCATGCGGCGCTTGCCCTAACCAGGCAGGTAGCAGTGGTGATAGGAGGTAGCAGCATGATAGGGATGGTAAAGGAAGGCCACACATAGCGCAAGGGAATGGTGTGTGAGACCCACGTGGACCCGTGTTTGGCTCACTTCGTGGATCACACACACGATCGCGCAGGTGTCTAGTCTACACAACAGCAACAACAAATTCAATTTCCGCCATTGGAGTTCCCACGGTTTGCAGGAAGGATCAACAGGATTTTTGACAAGTCAAAAATAACGACAGACAGTCTCCACCAGCACCCCCTGACTGCTACCATAGCATACCCGCAATACAGAGTTACCCCCCCCCACCACCACTGCCACTGCCACCACCCAGCCTACTACCCCACTTGTATCTGCACTCGCTGGCGTTTCCGTGTGCAAGGACTGTAGGGTGCTGGCCGGCACCGAGTAAATACACATGGGTGATTATCATGACCAATATTTCCTCTACAGAAAAGATTCATGTGAGTAAGTGCACACCGCCAGAGCCATGTGGTGATACCTTGACGTAGTGCATGAGTCCAGCGAGCTCGAGCATGTTGTCACCGCCACGCAGAAATTATTCCATACCAACGCAGATGCAATCAAACTAACTTGTAAAAGATCCCGTGGGGCGACTGAATACTTGGGAAACCAGAAGCGAAATAACATGAAGAACCCTATAACAAAGAAGTTAGCAGGCAAACGAGAACTTAACATATGGGAAAAATACAACCTTGTTTCCATAAACGGATGCCAGTATTTCATTCCATTCATCGATGACACTACGTGATATATTACTGTGAACTTCCTGAAAGGAAGGATCAAGCAGCGCAAGCAGCGAAAAATAATTTATCATACCTCCAAACTCACGGAAAATCCTCGCGAACGATTCGCATAGACCAGACAAGGGATTTATAAATGGGTCTTTAAAGCCTTGGTGCTGTGAGCGAGGTGTCGAAAATCCAATGACTACGCCTTACTCACCTGCGCAAAACGGAATTGCTGAAAGAGCGAATTGAACATTAGTCGAGCTAGCGCGTGCAACAAAAATCGGGCAGGACTTACCCGAGTTCTCATGTGTGCATGCGGTAGCTCACGCGAGTTATATCAGAAATTGCTCATCCAAATCACGACGCCATATGGGCTTCGGTTTCAGAAGAAACTGGCCGAGTCATAAAAACGCTGTAGGGACTGAATCAATCCGGACGCGAGTGGAACCGAGAGCTAGACCAGAAGTTAAGAAAACACACTTGAGGGCGGATCCGTGGTCGTATTTGAGGCGAGACGAGGAAAATATTAGGATCATAACGGTCTGGGTAAATGATCTATTACTGTTCGTGACAACAGAATCGCTCATGGCAAAAATGAAGAGTGACTTACATTCCGAATGGGAGGCCACAGATATGGGAGACCCGGCGAAAATCGTCGGCATAGATATCACACGAAAGGAAAGGGTGGTTACGATCTCTCAGACAAGACAATATCGAAGCCATATTAGAGCAAGAGAGCTTGCAACGAGCAAACCCGGTAGCGATGCCGATGGACCCGAACATCAAACTTGAGCCGAATCTTGACGACAACGAAGGCAATCGAAGTAATTCGTACGCCAGGCTTCTCAGAGAATTACAATTCCTCGCGAACGCAACTCGATCGGATATAGCCTGTGCTGTAAATAGGTCAGCGGCGTACACAGCCAATCCAAGCCTATAACATACCACAGCGCAAAGGCCCATTTTATGGTATTGGCTGGAATAAAAACCTACAGCATAACTTATTCAGCTCCACCAAACAAATATAGAGAAATTAACTTCGTTCATGCGGACGTGCGGGGAGGTCTTCTCAGTAAGAGGCGGCACGATCAGTTAACAATCAAAGAAGTCGCATTATCCTCAACAGAGGCGGAATATATCAGTGGCGGGACTCGAAGCCTGTTGGTGAAGAAGCCTATATGAAGAATTAGGATTCAAACAGGCTCACCCTACAGGCTAATAAAAGGAGATAATAACGGATTGGTCGCAATGGCGCAAAACCCTCAATTCCACAAAAGAGCGAAGCGCATTGATACGCGGTAGCAACTGGATTTGGGATTTGGTGGAGAACACTATACCTAAAATCGGAACTTGCCAAGACCCAGAGCAAACCGCAGGCACTAACCAAAGCATCGGCTCGACCCGAGCATACGTGGCATGTGGAAGAGGTGATGATGGCGATGGCGCCGGAGTGAAGGGGAGTGTAGTCGGCCCACGGAGAGACCTCCCGCCAACCGGTCCATGGAAGCGCACTTGGCTATGAGCACGAGTAAATTATCTGTGCAAAAAAAAACACAGAGAAAAACACCGTAAATGGAACACACCGAAAAAGGATCTGAAAAAAGAGGCTCCCAAACAACCCCGGGAATAGATTCCCTGAGAGCAAATGAGGCCTTCCTCACCAACCGCTGCAACTGTCCAACCTGGAAAAGTTAGACCCAACCAGCAACAATAATTACTACCATGCTAGAACTATGGACCACAGTGAAAATTTGGGAGGAATATGGTCAGCGCGAAGCGAGAAAAAGAGCCCGAGAGACCACGCACGCCACCTACAAATACCCAACCGAAATCTCCCTCAGTATGAGCGGAACACCAAAAGAATGGCAAAGCTAGCACGACGGGACTACCGCCACAACCTACAAAAACAAGGCATAGATCCCCACCAGAACGACGCAGAATACGATGAACCAAATGCTCCCGGACCGCCCCTGAAGAGACGAAGACTGGGAAATCACACCAGAGTTGGTCGAAAGGGCGCTCCACCTATCAAAGAACGGCCCAGGCTGGAGAGAAAATGACTGTCCGATTGAGGATCGGCCAACGCATGGTTTTGATTAATTGTCTGCCGATAAAAGTGAACAACGTGGAGAACGTACATTCAGTGAGTCGTATCGAGAGTCAAAGGTGAACACGTACGTTGGGTTGCATTTAAAGTGACCGCCTTCCCCATTCTCGTAAAACCATGCAAAAAATACATTTGCACATCGGCGTCGTTCGTAGACGACCGGGGATGTATGATGGAGCATGGACGAAGGGTGACCCATGCGGCTGGGCGTAGCTGAGCGGCGTTCACCTGTCATTAAAATTTCAATTTATTATCGGGTAAACTCCGAGTCTACGGCTGGACACTTTACAACCGAGTGTCCTTTTCTGCCATATTGGGATGGACGTTTTGACAGGTCGGGCTATCCACGACCTGCAGTGAACAAACTCCGACGTTGGGGCTCGAAGACGTATTTACTATTAGATGACAACGTCCGACTTAGCTATTATTTACTAGTATATCGTATAGCCTTTACAGTATCCAAGAGCGGCACAGGGCCGGAAACTACTGCGTACGTAGATCCTAACATATACAAACGGAGAATATCGACGCGAACTATCACCCACTTTTATATGCTACACAACGCCCGCGAAGCAAGGGATTAGTAGGGGGACCTGGCGGGGCGGGCGTCCGCACTGGAATTGGTCAAAAAAGAGCAGGTAACAAATATGGAGAGAAGGGAAAGTGGGCAAGACACGAGAACCATGATGAGAGCGAAGACGAAAGCAAGGCCAAAAGCAGGCAGGTGTGCAGTGTGCACTTGAGTCTTGAGATAGCAGAGGAGGAAAATAGTTGGATAGACAAACACGGGAGTGATGCAGAAGTTGGCGCAGAGACCTGCCACGACTGCCACGACTGCCGTCCTGTCTTTGTGAGCGGTGGCGAGTCCTCGTAGTCGTTCTCTTTGAGGTTGTCGGCACGCGACCGTTTCCTTCCCTGGCCTACCCAGAACGGATACTCGCATTGTCTGCACCGCTTCACACGCCGCCTGTACAACAAGGGACAACGCCGTCAACACTGCGGCATCGCAACGAATTCCAAAAAGAGAACTCAGTGGCACGTATAATCCTGGCGATCACCGACCAGAGGGATCTTCTGCCGACGACAGAAGAGGCATGACAGCTCGGCCCGCAATGAAGGGCGCTTGCGTCCCAACAACCAGTGCACTCTTGCTATCGTTTGTGGATGTCAGAGTGCCGGGCCCGGGTCGAAGAGGACGGGAGGTGACTGTGACGAGAGCAGGCCTGATGAAGGAGAATGATCCTCTTTGCCGGACCAAGCAGCGCCGGTTGGAGCTGCTCTAGACAACGGGGCTTCTACAAGTGGGCGCGTAACGGCATAGCATACCTTACGTAGCAGGGGAAATGTGTCGTAATCGTGGGCTCGTGCGACTGACTTCCACCGTGTCTCCTATGGTTGGCACGCACATGAAACGCTCTCGATGACCACACCTACGGGGCATTCATATGAGCACTGAGGGTAGTATGCGCCGAGAAAGTGGGAATATAGCTCACCAGTGAACGTGTTATCATGATGCACTAAATCACGCTCGACGTTAAAGCATGGGACGCCGGAGAAGGCAGAACGACCTACCATGCAAGGAGTATTCTGCGTTATGAAAAGCGTGTACATGCCCAACCGGCGCTCCCATAATCGGAGTCTTGCTCGACGGGCTATGAATCAGCACATCTGTGATAGGTGGGAATGTTACGAGTATGGTCAGACAATACGAAGAAAGAAAAACCCCACAAAAATAACGTAGAAGGATTTGAACGAGACGAGCCAAAGCGAAAGGAGACTCATGGTACGGAGAGATCTGTGAGAGCCGGCGTCAGGGGCCATCCGGATGTGCGGTTCGCCACCTGTGGGCCGGACGAGCGTCTGGCAGATCCCCTGCACGGCATTCGTTTGAGAAAAGGTCCAGAACGTGGTCACGAATAAAGTCAGCTTTGTGCTTGTCCAAGGCGTGGTTAACTAACCTCTTCTGTCATCACCCCCTCGTTATCGATGGCCGCAAGGAGATCGCCAAGTGGTACGCTCGCTAATTGGAGAAGTGGCACGACCAACGACAAAGACGACAACTCACAGGTGCCCGTCTGTCTCTCCATCTGTGGAATTATGCAGCGTGGCATTTCGCTCATGAGCATGGGGGTGACGTTGTCTTTTTGCAGTAGATAATTATGGTCGTGTCATAGCGGTTGAGTGGCAGCAGGAGGGCCTGTCATCAATGTCAGAACGATCCAGGGAGACATGAATAGTAAAAATACGCATGCTTTGTTTTTTTCACCCGTTCCGGGTCTACACGGAGGGGTCCTGGCTGCCTTGGGTCCGTTGGCACTAACCGACTGACTCTGACCATCATTAGTATCAAAATGGTGTTTGCGCGTCGTGACCCAAGTCAGCTTCCAATCAGGCTGGTGGCGAGGCAGGAGCATGTAGTAGGCGATTCCTGAGTCTCATTTGTCTCTCTCCTGTGCCTTCGCACACCGTTCACCTCTCGCGCGTGAGCTTCATTTCCGGTCACGGACCCCGTAACCTGCTAGAGATGGTGCCTGGGCCTGCGATAGGTTGTGTAGACCTCGAGGCTCTTTGGACGCGGAGAGTCGGGTTTAAAAGGATGGGACTCATGGACGCGTAGAATATCGAAAGTGTAGTGCTACATATGGTAACCCTCAGGTGCACAAAAATGGATTCAAAAAAAAAACAAAAAGGATGGGACTGTTACGCACTGTTTTTTTTTGTTTATGGAGAGAAGGGGGAGGAGGATCACCTGTCAGGGGAATGAGTATTTGTTCGACACTGCTATTGAAGGTAATGTCTGGCGCGTCGATTCTTTACCGCTGCCAACATTCATGGTCTTAGGGAAGTTCATGGTCTTACCCTTCGCAGCATTGACCAGATCGGTTGTCAGCGTGCCAGTTGCAACAAGCTTCAGTGCTCGCTCCACCTAACACAAGTTAGCATAGCTCAGTAAAATACATACTAGAACTTACCGACGCCACGCTCAGACCCAATGCACCACAAGTAGGGGTTTTGTCGAGGCCGGGGATCTCCTTGGAACCATCAATGGCCGAGAGGTGAGCAACAAACACCTGGAGAATCAAGGGGTTGCGGAAGGGCCCTTTCCATTTCTAAAATGCCATTGTTCGAGTCGGTCTGACGGATATAGAAGGTGTGTTTCATCAAGGCTCACCTTTTTATCTACAAGGTTAGATTGCTTGTACGCAAAGCGAAGATCGGCAAGGTGGTAGTTGGCGAATCCTTGACGTTCCGTATCCGAGTCTCTCAAGGTAGCATCAGAGTCAAAATGCGTCAGAAGGACGGCAACGCCACTAGAACCAATGACGTTTCGCCACGAGTCTGCAAGGCGTTGGACAGCCTGAACGAGGTTATTAGTTATATGGCCAAGAGCAGACCTACGACATACCTTTTGATAGACGGCAGTGCTTGCCGTGATTTCGTAGTCACGGCCACCAGACCCATCCCAGATCCTTTGCACCGTCTCAACCGCTAGCATAAGCCATATACGTCGTGATGAAGGTTTGGCGGAACCATTTGCCATCGAGCCAAGCCGGAAGTTCTTCATTTCGCGCTTTCTTCAATTCCGTTGGCTCTCCAACCTTTGATGGCTTTCGGATTACGAGCTCCTGTATTGGTGTAAATGACGACAAGTAGGTGGCAATGGAAATGAAAGTAAATAACGCACATCACTGGTGACGCGCCTCCTATCCTTGGGGGGGCTGTTAACCGCTGCCTCTCGCTCATTACCGTTCATCTCATCATTGTCGGAGAGACCAGCATCACTATTCACTCCTGTATCATTCGGCTCGGCTTGTACCTCAGCCAGTGGCGGTGCCACGCGACTGATAACCTTGACATTGTTGGTAAGTACAGAGGGCGCGCTGGTACGCATGAGAAGGGGAGGGCCAGAGCCAGAGCCAGAACGACCAGGACCAGATTTACGGGACATCACCATCTGAGCAGCGGCACGAGAAGCCCAGCTGGGGGCACGAGGTTCAGATGTTGGCTTAGCGTCACTGTGAGTCTGGTCGTGCTTTCGCTTTTTGCTGCGATTCCAATAAAAACGGTTGTTTGGTCAAGAGTTAGCATGTTATAGTAATGGAAAATGTTGAGCGAAGACCTCACGTTACGAAAATCTGTTCAGAACGCTTCTCAGCGGTGACTGAGCCCTTGGCGTCGCTGGGTGGCTTACACGAGGCTTGATCGAAGTCGCTGTCATGATTGCACATCTCTACGTCACTGTTTTCAGCACTGGCAGGGAAGAGATTTTTTCGGGACTGGGGCGATGGTGGCTGCGCCTGTGAAGTGAATGCTAGGCGGGGAGAGGCGTCGAACTCGTCTTCCGAGACCATGTCTCCAGACTCGAACTCAGCTACGCCCTCAATGCTCCGTTTCGTAGCGAGCCTGCGGTCCTCCTTGGCTTGCGCTTTAGCCATGCGTTCTCTTTGGACGACAGCAGTCGAACGACTTTGTCGACCTTTGTCAATATTGCCAGGGTGAGTAGTTTGGTTACGTGCCCGAGTTTTCATTTGACGAGAAGGGAGGTGGAATGACGCGAGGTAGGATGGTAGTATAAGTGAAACGGCGTCGCCTAAGCACGCGGCAACTTCGATTTTCAATATTGGATTTTACCACTGGCACGCCCTCTTTCCCGCCTTTTCCACTGCCTCTTATATTATACCTTACACCTACTCCCTTGATTTTGTGATTGATCCCGTCCTTCCAATATGCTACCAGGGGATCTACGTCTTTGGAACGCTCACGATGCTCACACTCAGGCACCTGGCTCTCCTCCTCTTCCTTGCGCCTATTGTCCCCGGCATTTCGGTAGCAATACGGGACGCACCAGTCATATAAATGCAATGCACCCTAATGCCTTAGAAGTTGAACGACAGCACAGCCCACCTCCGTTCAAGGTGCTGTCACCCTCAGTCGACAGTTTGGGATCTCAGCACTCGCATCGATCACAAGATGACGAGCAATCTCCTGACCGCATGTCGTCTCCTCCTCATGTCGACTGGACCACTCAGGTCCGACATCAGCCCAGAACCTGAACAAGGTATAAACTCCTCACCGCCCAGAGATAGGGGTCAGCAGGATCCTGACCCTCCACATGTACCACCCCGACATCAATGGTGCGCGATGTACCGTCTTACCGCTCACCATTACGAACTATTGTCAAATTGTAGGGAAAATCTGCGACAAGGATGGTAACGAACTACCGGCATGCACCCCTCCCCTTCCACGTGATTCGGATCGAAGACCCGACGACTGGGGACCGTTCAATAATCGCGTTGAATTTGAAGTCGCGGACTTCTTATTCCGGGGACATTGACTTCATTCTTAGCCTCTGGGCTGCGTCTCTTGCTCCTCACAATGACAAACCACCATTTTCAAAAGCGACACAAATGTACCACACAATCGACGAAATTTCTCTTGGAGAGGTCCAATGGCAATCCTTCACGCTACAATTTAACGGAACTCGACTTCGTTCCATCGTGGATGGAAGGGGATTACGATGTCTGGTTCCGCGACCCTCGCATTCTTGTCCACAACCTCCTGTCCAATCTCGATTTCAAAAAGGGAATTGATCTCGCACCCTTTCAAGAACGCTTGTCGTCCGGAGTGCGTCGGTTTCAAAATTTCATGTCTGGGATATGGGCCTGGCCGCCAGACGGTAGGTCATCACTGGCGTTAGCTTTTGTGGATCCAGCATTCACGCTTTTAGAACATCGAAGGATCCAGAGACGCATGGCTCCGTTTTCTGCCCTATCATTCTTGGCAGCGACAAAACTACAGTATCCGTCGGTACGGGTAACAATGCATATTGGCCCGTTTGCCTGTCTATTGGCAACATACACAACAACGTCCGACGAGTGCATCGCAACGGTGTTATACTCCTTGGCTTTCTAGCCATTCCCAAAAGTAAGTTCGATATTTTGCGCATTATCTGTGTTTCATTGATTGGTTTAGCGAGTCACGAATTTCGTAATGATGTTGCCTTTCGCAAATTCCGACGCCAGCTTCTACACTCTTCACTCGCCGCTAAGATCCTCGAAACGCTGAAACGCGGTATGACAACACCAGAGGTTTTCCGCTTTGCAGACGATCATTTCAGGAAGGTAGTGTAGGGGCCAAGCCCCTACATCGCTGACTATCCGGAGCAGCCTGGCGCTACTTGCCTGTATTGTGCAAGGCTGGTGTCCAAGGTACATATTACGTTCATTTTAGACTGCGCCTGCAAACGGCCTCGATTCCAAAAAATATGGGCGCCGTTCAAAGGTACTTACTAAATTGTTAGTTGAGGGGTTCGAGTTAGGACCATTATGGGACGAATACGGACTAGTTGACGACGTCATTGTTAGTTTGGTCCCTCAGCCTTTCGCAACTTTCACTCGTACCATATGATTGCCCACTCATTCCAGATGGTCAATCCAAGCGCTACGCACGGTTACGCGGTATATCGAACAGTTTTGGTGCTTCGGCTCCAATCCGTGAACGTCAACGTGTCTCTGGGTCCCTCTCTTCTTTCTGCGTCATTCCGTTGACTTGCTGATACTATATCACTTTTTCAGCCGTTCACAGATGGCTTCCCTCGTGCCGATATCCACGAGCTTCTTTCACCGGACTTACTACACCAATTGAAGGGCGCGTTCAAGGACCACCTAGTCACATGGGTGAATGACCGGGTCAAGGCGGAATACCCTGCAAAAGAAGCCAACAAGACCCTCGACGATGTTGATCGGCGGTGAGTTACGTTTCGTATATTAATCATAAATGGTACTGAGTCGAACCCTCTCCGCGGGCCATCGTCGTCTCTCCCTTCCCTCCGAGCCTTGTGCCTCTTCCCAATAGGTGCCAGTCCGGTCACGTGAGTCCTTTTCCGCCTTCCTCGGAATAAAATGAGGGGTTTGCTGATCCGCCTGTAACACCAGGAGCCCGTTCTGATGAGCGTCGACTGGTCTAATGGTCACCGAGGCAGCCTAATTATGTGCCATGAGTGGAAGGGCTCGCCGAAGATGGCCAGCGCGCTGTAAGATCTCGTGGAGGAACAAAGGGCGGGACAGCTGAGGCACTCGCCCCAGCTATGATACCTCGATTCCGACGAAGAGTTCGACCGATCATCGATCGTTGTCGTTCAAATCTCTATTTTATTCCCCTTCACGGGTCCACCGATAATCGTTGATCGATACGTGTGGCCAATGATAACGTCTTTCGATTCCCCTACATCCTCAAAGACGTCCTTCCTGTCATGTAAGTACATTCCCTCGTCACCTTGCTTAGTGCCATGTATTTTTATTTAACTTTCCCTATTCACCGTTTTCACTCACTAATTAGTTTTGTTCGCGCCGAGTGCTACTCCTGTGCCTGCCTGCCAGAGTAAGGCGTTAATAATTACGCGAGGACCCTGACCACGCCACGATAGTTTCGTATACAGACGTGGACTCGGACTGCAGTTTGTTTGTTTGTTTGCCCGCCTGTGCACCTGCAGGCTTGTGTTTCCGTGCAAGAACACGCCCCGGTTGTTCATTCTACGTTCCACACGAGAAACCGTAGACACACCGCTGATGAGGGGTCGGTCATAATCTTCCTCGGAGATTACCTCGTCCAGAAGCCTCCGAAGCTCGTCTGTGGAGAGCAGCTCGCTGTTTGTGTGAGTATGAGGTCCTCATCAGAAGTCCTTGACCTCGTCACATGTAGTGCGTACTAAGTTGAGCGCTCTGTATGATGTGGGCTGGCACACTGAACCGTAAAGCGTGCTGCATGCGATTCGAGTGAAAGTAGGTTATACTTTCACTCCTGATCATTCCGGGCGAACTACGATTGGCGATCGCTGGTTCGCATCAGAAACACAACTTTCATACGAACAAATGTTTTCCGAGTCTCAAGCGTGAATAGCTCGTGGGGGTGCGTCATCGCTATCTCTTTTATTGTTTTCATGATCAATTTATACCCATCGCTATCTATCACATTCGTGCAGTCGAGAGCGCGTGTAAGCGCATATTGCAAGAGAGGCCCGCACCATCTGCTCAAAGCTACGCCAAGACATGCGACGGCAACTTGAAGAAAGATGAAGAGTGAGGGGTGAACAGGTCGTTTTACGAAATCAAATCTGGGGGGTCTAAGGGAGATTCAAGAGACTGCAGCAGCCATTCCTTCTTAGAACTCGTCTAGCAAAATAAGAGAGCGTGGAATAGCATTTTTAGCGCCAGGGACACCTGGTTGAGATCGATCATAACTTAGGGCGTAACCACACACGAGCCGGTAGCGACAACAATGTCAACAGAAGTTGTTTGGGTTACCTTTGAGGCCGACTCCCGAGTGTGAACGCAGCTGAAGAGGTCGTCTGTTACAAATGTGTCTGCATTCTGTTCTTGTAATGGGTCAGAATAACAATCTGGCGAGCGAGCGATCGAGAATGGTCACACCGGCTGTGCTGAATTTAGATCACATATTTCAAGTCCGGAAAGCCCGAGAGCGCGTACAACTGTCACGTAGCTCCCTATGAAACTGAGAACCACGCGACTGCCAGTGTGCAACAAACACAACTGTTGCAGAAATTTGAAAACTTGATGACAGAGGAAGACATTCCTAAAGCCATCGACAATCCGTTCTCCTGTCCCGAACTGCTCTAGGCCCTAGTCGCGAAAACAATGCTTCTTCCGTCAGAACACCTTCCTCACAAAGTGGCTGACATACCCGAGTGAAGATATACACAACAGAAGGAGGCAGAATATGGCTCAAGTTCTCTGGTCAATAGGATGAGAAGAAAAGCATGTCGACAAGCTCAATGCTGACGTACCTTTCTCGGGCGACCGGTATTGTCTGAACTGGCCTGACTCCAGTCGATGCAACCACTCCTTTTGGCGGTTTGAACAATGTGTTACTGGGCGACCATCGTCAATTTTCCAGGAACCAAAGGACGCACCTGCATGAGGTAGACTAGTGGTAGACTTGAAGGCTTGCTTGAAGGCCCACGGCCCGGGGTCGATTTCAGTGCCGCCACGAGATTCACATTCAAATTGAGCACCCTCGGAGGAGTTCGTCGCTTTAGAAACACGAGCTCCACCACTGCAGTTCTTGACTGGCTGGGTCTTGCTATAGCAGTGTTTGAACAACAGGTGGGATTTTGATGTCGGGATGGCTACGTCACAGGCTACGTGTTCAAGAGGTGTCGAATTGAGCAACTCATTCAGGGCCGAATTTGCACCCGCAATGTTCTTGTATGTGTTGGGATACGGTGAGTCCACGCGCGAGTTCTCTCGGCGTCGGAGGTCGACCCCGCATCCGTGTCGGGCATCGTCTGCACCTCATGTGCGGATACGTGCGTGATCGTATCGTTCTGTGAGTCAACTCACAGTGGATGCCCTGGCGGTGTGGAATAAGAAGAGATGAGACGCGAGCTTAGTCTCGCAACACGATCCTTACTGAGTATGATCAGGGACAATCCCTCGATCGTTTCTAACGGACTGCGGGCTTCCGCATATTCTTTCACGTGTAGTTACAGTCTTTACTCGTTCCTTACGATGTACTTAAGAAGGCTCTGTGTACGTCTGGCACCCCATTCGTTTACCTCGTTTGGTGTGCTAGGCAAGTGGTTTTATTATGTCTATCTAATATATATTCGTTTACCTCGTTTGGTGTGCTAGTGTGCTAGGTGTGCCAGTTACCGACCCCTCTAACCTGCGCTGCGTTGCAACAGTATGAATGTAGGAGGACGTACGCACGCGCTAGGAACCGGGGTAACTAAACACGAAGTAGGGATGAAGGATCGGACGAACGAGGTGAACGTAAATTATATGTTTCGCTGAAACTGTAAGCGTCCATAGTCAGTCACGTTGTCGGAAAAACACAAACCCAACCTTCAGGTTATCTTCAATCGGCGTGTCATCAAGGTGCTCCGTCAGAGAACACCACCTTCTGCAACCATTGAAGGCCTCCTCCGAGTCGACTCTTGCCTATATTTTCAAGTCGTTGTCACGATCCTCCCTGATTAGAAGCGACTTTCAAATCTGGAGTACCTTTGACACCAGAAGCCCACGCTGCGGACAGGGGAAGGAGAAGCGCCGTTCGATGGCCAGACTGACTGCAACGCGCCGACAATCCACATCGAGGTTCTCAGGTAAGCCTCCTTCGATAAGACGGGGACACTACGGGGACTCATCGTACTTGCCACAACCACAGGAATCTAGAGCTCGGCCATAAATAAGTACCAATTCGGGATGGATGTGGTAAAACACATCAGGGAACACAGGGACGCCGGACAGACCATCTCAAATCAACCGAGTTCCCCCCCGCGCATGTCATCACCGGATATGGACGTGGATGTTGGGGGAACGCCAGAACCCGAGAGTATGGGTGTCGACGACATGGCCCGAGATGGCGAGAGCGATCTTGTCAGATTCCGAGTCCGTAAAGCGTGGTATGGAGCGCTCTGAGATTCCGGCGTGTGACGGTCAAGTTTGGATTCGACCCTAAGAACGAGATCAAAATTCTGTTCCTTCGAGAGAAGCATTGGGAGAGGTAGTATTACTCCTTGCGACTAGTCTCTAGCCTGAGGCTGAATCTGCTATCGGTATCGTCAAGTGTCAACAATGCGGTATTTTATCCCCAATGCGAGCTTTCACTAGTTGACTCAACCTTCCCCACTTCGAACAGCCTTGGGTCTCGTGGTACGTGTCACCTGCAAACCTTGACCGCAAAGGCACACTCCACCGCCTCCGCAGTTTCTACGGCACCCTCGTTCTGCCGATGGCCAGAGGACGCATGTGCAAGACTATGGCCTCCCATTTCCCGAGCACCGGCTGGGCCCCATGAGTCCTTTTCCAGTTCGTGGGCATGTTGAACTTCGTCCACGTGCGAGTTGTCTCGGCATCGGACATGCGTGATCGGAAGAGATGCGTAGGCTCGTAACACGATCACTGGTAGTTATGATCAGGACAATCACGGAGCTCTACTTAGCTGAGCTATCCGTTCACACTCGTTTCTAACGGACTGCGGGCTTCCGCACACGTGTATGTAGACACATTGTACAGTCCTTACGATGTACTTAAGACGCCTTACGCGCACCTGGCTCCCCAGTCGTTCTGATACTTACGGTGTGCCAGGCAAGTAGTTTTATATTTCGTCTATCTAATACAGTCGTTCTGATATTTCTGGTGTGCCAGCTCGCCCATCTCCTGCGCCGTTGCAACAGGGCACTGGCACAGTCCTGTCTACCTCAGTGTCCGGTGCTGCGGAGTGCATGTCCGCAAAACTTGAACGGGACGCGGCCATGTCACGAACAAGTCGCTTATTGTGCCGCATGATTCCACAGATGAAGAGACAGACCGGCACCTATGAGTTCTTGTCTTTTGTCGTTGATTGTGCCAACGAGCGTACCGCTTAGCGATCTTGCGGCCATCGATGACGACTCGGATGACAGAAGAGGTTAGTTAACGACGCCTTGGACAAGCGCTGACTTCAATCGTGACCACCCGTCGTACAACAAGACGTTCTGGACCTTTTCTTAGATTAATGCTGTGCAGCAGATCTGCCAGACGCTCGTTCGGCCCACAGGTGGCGATCCGCACATCTGAGTCTGGACGTCCCCTTTGAAGAATACACACATCACCTCCCGGCTCGTCCTGTTACTGACCATCATCGAGGGAGTCGTCGTCGAGTCTATCCCACGCCTGTCTATCGCCGCAAATATTACCGAGAATATGGGTGTGCGCGGTTCTTGGTTCGATGTTGCCGATGGGTTCATGTTCACCCCGAACGTGTCCGCGGAGTATCTAGAACGTGCTTGACCTTTTCATCGGGACCGGCTTCTTGGTCGATGTCACGATTGGCCTGATTTTTATCAACGGTCTCAGGGCTCTGCGTTCTCACGTTGATCGAGAAGAGGCGTTCAACATTCGGGTCGATGATCGTCTCCTGCACCACACGGATCCTCGATGCCACGCTGCTTACCCTCCTCCACGCAGTCGGGTCTGAACGTCTTCACAGGCTTGACGGACCAGTGCGACGACAGGAACGCGTCCGAGCTCACGGATTACACCGACGAACTGGTGCGTTCGCTTTCCCCATCCAGCGTGTCTGGGCGAACCCGTCACCATCAACTCTGAGCGTTTTGCTGATCGGCCTCGGGCTACGCAGACGATTTCTTCTTGTTAATACCGTCACGTAGCTTGATCACGTCAATGGTTGTGGCTACTAACTATGAAACCTCTTTTTTAGGTCAGTATTGCGTTCAAAGCTTGAACAAGCTGTTCAAGATCGCCGTCTGTGCGTGCCTCTCCCTACTTGATGAATATGGCCTGGTCCCCTGACGCCGGCTCTCACCATCCACTCATTTGCAGAGCCATTCTACCCGTCATGTTGATTCGTGAGTCTCCTTTCGCTTTGGTTTGTCTCGTTCAAATCCTTCTACATCCTTTTTGTGGTGTTTTTCTTTCTTTCTTAGTATTTGTTTGACCATATTCGCAACACTACCACCTATCACAGACATACTGATTCATACCTGGCCGAGCAAGACTCAGATTGTGGGAGCGCCGGTTGGGCATATACACGTGTTTCGGAAATGGTAGGTCATTCAGAATTCTGCCTTCTCCGGCATCCCGTGTTTGAGCGTCCAGTGCGATTGAGTACGTCATCATATATGTGAACAATTTCACTGGCGAGCTATATTCCTGGCTTTTCGGTGCATAGTAGGCTACCCCCGTGCTGTTGCCGCGTAGGTGTGGTCATCAAGAGCTTTTCACGTGCGCCACCAGCCATAGACAAGCCTCACTCTTCACCTTTCTGCAAGTTACTGTCGTATGTCTTGATGTAGTTTTGAGCAGATGGTGCGGGCCTCTCTTGCAGTACGTGCTTACGCGCGCTCCCGATCGCCCGAATGTGTCAGATAGCGACTCAAATGAGCATCAATTGATTTTTTAAAATAAACTAGCATTGAAGGGACGGTCCTCCGGACCGTCCTTTTGCGTTATCGTGCGAAGTGATGCCTAGTGATGCCTCCGTTCCGTTCACTGCTGTATGAGTCGGAATCCACCACCAGACCTTTCTCATACCCTTCCCTAGAGCAAGGCCGAGACAGAGAGTGCACATCCGAAAGGTACTTTTCGGTTTGCTCAAAAGTGTTCTCATCAAAAAATGGTTTAAGCGCACTCCTGAGTCACGCCGCAGTTTTAAGCGCCACATTCCCACATGCTTCACCGCTTTCCCGTGCTTCTGCGCTCCTACCCTGGACCCTTCCCTCCGCATTTTACCATTCTTCTGTTCATGTAATGTACCCCATCCCTTAGCCTTTATTCTGAAGTATATACAGCCATGTAATTACAAGTTTACACCTAACACCCCTAATAGCATCTGTAAAAGTGGAGGGTGTCAAAAGCTGTCGAGGACCGGTCTGGACCGGTCCCTGACAGCTTTGACAGGTACCGGTTTCGCAGATGTAGCAGCCTGGCTCCCCAAGATGTCGTACTTTTCAGCTCAGTGCAGCTCTCCCCTCGCTTTCTTCAGCGTTCCGCACTCATGCGCGGCCTTAGCGAGTCAAACCTGACACGTTCCCGACCCCGGCAACCCTCCATTCGGAGTTTTGCGCCACGCGCAAGCGTGTGCGACCGTTTCCGACCACTTGTGACCACCCACCTCAGGCTCTGTGTCGCCTCTGCCGACTTCACCGCACTTGTGTGCGCCCTTAGGCCTTCGACACCGATGCATCCGCGATTGCTGTGGACCCGCCTGCGACATGTCAGCATTCGTGATGCTGCTCCTGCACCAGTATTCTAGAGTGAAGTGTGATGAGGTCCTATTGCATGGCAGGGACGAATGGGGGGCATCCGGTTTCCTTGCGGGCCATGACCGATTTGAGTGGCCGTGTGGTGGGGATACGTGTTGGGATTACGATTGTGTGCATGGCGAGGCATTAGATGCTCTTGTATATTACGACGGTGTGGTTCTTGTGACTTGCGAAGTGTTACGGTCACCTATTTCCGCACTTCGCGAAACTATACAGACTTGTCGCTCCTGCCGGGAGTCTCTCTTTGGTCGGTAATTTGAAGAGCGTGTTTGAGTGTGGCACTCTCAGGAGAGCGGACAAAAGGTTGCTCTGAGCCCAGCTGAGGTGTGAGGTCCAGGGAAGGATTTGTTCGTTGTTGGCTTTGTAAATACAGGAAATATTTAAATACGAAGATGGATCTACAGAGATGTTAAAACCGGGGAACAACTGAGTGAGATTACAAACCTGAAAGCATCACGACTACATCATGCCACGACGGCCTCGAGATCACACCCATGGGGCCTGTCGTCTTTGATGAGTCAATGATGACGTACCTCCCGTCCAGAGAGACGACTGCCCGAAGCGACATGTGTGCGGCGACGATGTGGGGACAGGGACATTGCGAATAGGGGTCATAGTCTCCCCCATCGGATAGGTGAATAGGGTTCGGGAGACCGACACAATCGGAAGTCAAGCGTTCTGTCTCAAGACAGGGGCTTGCAAGGTAACCCCTAATGTTGCAATGCGACGAACACGCGCACCATTTGTTATCGGCTTTCTGTCACCAGTATAACTCGAGGGGGAAAATCGTGGATCATTTGAGAGGAAACTAAAAATAAGGAGCACATACGAAGCACGTAACCGGTGAAAGCGGGCCCCAAAAAAAAGGCGTAAAATAGTCGACATATCGTCACCATCTCGAGCGCGGGGACGGGAATCGGTGCGGGCTCATTGTTCTACAAGCAGCCGCTGACCGAGCCAATGTACAAATCGTTCATTTTGAATTGATCATCAACTGCTGATGGTTTGCAATCAGCGTCGGAGTCGGTCACATGGGAGAGGCGATCATTGACAGACGGCGATGACTGTTCCATACGCCGTTCACATACTACCTTGGTACTGTCGTCCACGACATAAGTGGAGCGCGAGGCCGGGCAGCGTTGCGCCATATTGGCGTGAACAGTACAACGTTTCTTCACACGGCGAAACTATGAGAAAGAGTGGTAAGGAAAAACCACCGCCAAAAAAAGCAAAAACAAATACCGTTTTCTCTGACTGTAAAGCTCCCTGCTTTTCTTCATGTCATACTCACGCAATCGACGCAAACGTCGCCATTCCCGTCAATTGAAGAAATTGTACATCACCTGTAGAGCACCAGCCGGTCATCATGGATAAATAGGAGTAGCACGACGTGCGAATAGCGATCGGCAGGGACTGTTGCAAATAGATCATGTAGCATAGGAGAAACGCCTGGTGAACTGGATGTCCAATCGCATATGGTCCCCGAAATAGACAACCAATCGAAACCCCGAAAACGGACAAAGTCATCCGATGTAGTATGGGAGCGACGCCTCGCGAAATCAAAAGTCGTCCCAGGGCCCCCAAAGATACAACCAATGGAAACCCGAAAACGGTTGCGGACGAACGTTTGACAACGACGAAGAAAGAAAGATAACCAGACCGCTTTCCGAATTTGACGGGTTGAAAGGTTGACATATGGAAGAAGAAAGGAAACACGGGCGCACACCAAGGTCGAAGTCTATTTTAGGGGAAGTGAGAACACCCCTGTTGCCGAGGGGACATGACAAATCTGTTTTCCTGACACTGAGTGGTTGCCAATGTGTGTTCGAGTACCAAAAAATAATGAAAGCGATACAGCGAAGATGTCAAGGAGAGAGCCCACAAGATCACCATGGTAAGGAACCGGAAGAAGACATCGCGTACCAAGCAAACAGGGGCAAACGCTAAACATTGACCCTCCAAGTGACTCGATGTGGGAGAATGTACAGATCCCGCTCATGAACGTACATCCAGGCAGGGAATGGCAGGCACGCAAGCAGACGACCAGTGAAGCAGCAGAGCAAGTCGATCACACTTGCCATAAACCGTAAAAAATATGACTCATTGTATGTGTCAGCAAAAAAGTTCGTCGAGTATTTATACTAGCGACTGCGGACCGGCCCTTTGGGCCGGTCTGTGTGCGTAAAATTTTTGTTTTGCGTGTTCTATTCGCATTCGTAGAGTAGCAGGACGAATTGTCACCGGAATGGTATAATTACAAGTATGTGAATACGACATATGATAGAACACAGCCAGAGTGAGGGCAAGGCACCGCGTATGTTCAGCGTCGTGTTCACGGCAGCCCATCGAATAATCTGTTGGGTGGTCATCGTGAATGTGCGAATGTCTGGTTGAGTTGCCGACACTTTTCCTGAGATAGAGAGTCTTGGTGGCGTGCGATGGAGTGCAATCAGCGTCATTGCAGGAAACATGCTAAAAAGTTGCAATGCATTTTGGTATGTTTAGGAAATGAAAAGGGATGAACCGTGTTACATACGTGTAATATATCTCCCATAAAATCAAATTGGTTGTCTCGCCGAGTGGGGCTGGCGTCGTGTGTTTGCGGTTTAGAAGATACCACCTGTAGTTAATTGAAGCGTTTGGCAAATGTTAAAGGACGTACGTGTACCTTGGCATGTATGTCATAAATCCCGATACGAATTTGTTCGCATTCGTGTTTCTTCTTATAACAGAGGCTACAAACAATCTGGTTTCGTGTGGCGGGATATGAGCAAGACAAAATGGCGTCGAACGTGACAAATGTGTCGCCATCATGGTGTTTCACATGCGGGTGCTCCAAAATGGCTCTTGCGTCAAGGTATGCTGTGCCAGGGTGTATGGTAGCCATGATACGCCAAATATGCATAAGCAATGTCGACAAAAATTGTTTAGGGGATTGAGCTACGTAGAGCAGAGACTATTGTAGCGCAAGAGTTTCGATGGTGCGCACCCCATGAGTATCTGGCGATACGTGTTAGCCGTAAGACAGAGGGTGGAGTTGGTGCTGATTGCACGTACTCTTGAGAATTTCCTGGACATCAATCACAGGATATGTCTCAGCGAACCATTCCCATGGAGCAACGGCGCCTCGTGTTGAGTCTGTCAGCGTTCTGTCCATGTCGAAGAGGCTGGTGGTGAAGCAGTGAGCAAGACCTTCAATTTGTTGTGCGAGATGGTGGGCTACCCACATCGCATCGAAATAGAGCGTTGTGGATGGCATGGCGTGTGTGGCTGAGAAAGATCAAGGGGCCGTGCACGCCTCCGCGTGGCGCGAGCTGTCGTATATGAGTCCATGGCGATCGCGGACACGTCGATGTCGAAGGGCTAAGGACGCCCACAAGTGCGGCAAGCTCGGGAGCGGGTACACGGAGTCTGAGGGTCAGGTGGTTCGAAACGGTCGGAAATGGTCGCGCACACTTCGGCGTGGCGCAAATATTTGGAGAAGTGGCCGCCGGGGTCAGGAACGCGTCGAGTTTGAGTCGCTAAGGCCGCGCGCGAGTGCGGCACGCTGGGGAATGCAATGCATCAGCTTGCTCAGGCTGTAAGCTACGACAGGAGACAATCTAGGTCAGTCTCCTGAGCTTGTGCGAGCAAGAGGGGGCCAGTCTAGTGGAGAGCATAACAAGATGCGAATAGGGGTCAGCCCATACCTGTCCGAAGAATTGACTTGATGACTGCCAGAAGCCAAATGGGTGCGGCGATGATGTGGACTGGGTTGACATGCCCACCATCACCCATCCACCATCGCAAAGTCTGGTTTCGAGAAGAGGGAGTGTAGCGAGTTGCAAATAGGGGTCACAGTCTCCGCTATAGAGAGAAGTAGGTTAGGGGGCATGGTAACGTAGAGCAGCGTATTATAGCCTATAAGTAGTGGAGTGGAGTGGAAGATCGGAGACTCTACGTCAATGTTGACATAGTGTCGTTACGCGAGCACGACGCGCAAGGTTCTCCTTGACTGCCTCGGCTGCCGGCACGTTCTGAGCGAGCAGGTGCGGTACGCGCGGGGGATCCACACGCACGATGTGTCGCGTCGATTGCTCGACAACGCCCGTCGTGTGCGTTAGCGGGAGCACGGTCGGGCCCAGCAGTGGCAGGAGCGTCGGCGGCTTGACGTCCCACGTCGGTAGCGGGAGACAGATGGGCAGGCCAACGCAATAGGTCGGCTAAACGGTGTTCCTGTACCTGTGAGGAACCGTGAGCAAATGGAGATCTCTGAGGAAGCATGGAAGAGCACACGACAATTTCAGACTTTGAGCAAAAACGCGATGGGCCGGAGGAAGCGAAACAGACAGGAGGGAGCGAGAATGGGCAGCCAGACAGTGTTCTGTACTTGTGAGAAACTGTCAATGAATGGTGACTGAGAGAAAGCGTGAAAGAGCAACACGACAGCTCCCAACAAACAGAGCAAGAACGGAGACGCAATAGGGGTAGCTAAACGCAATAGGGACAGGAGCCGAGCCAAAATGTGTGTCAGCCGGAGTTCAAACTGTTTTCGCAACCACTTTGCGTGCACATTGTGCTTAGGTTTGCATGTGAACCAATTCGCAAAGCAACGGCGAGCTGGCAGTGGCATTTCTCAAATTTTGCCAGAGAACGCATTGAACCTCACGGTCACAGTAAGCTCGCACGAACGCGAGAGTGGGACTGAAGCCAAACGGGCAGTGACATGAAATAGGGGCACCTGCGCAACACATATATTTCGTCACGCAAAACGCCGGGTAGTTGGCAGAAACATACCAGGAACCAATTCGCAAAACGACCGCGAGCACGCCATAGGGTCAATTTGCAGAGCATAGCCAGGAGCGGGCAACAGTGTCAAATAGGGGCGGTCCTCCGAGACATGTATTTTGTCAGCGAAAACGTCGTGCATTAACGCTGTGTAGTCGGCACTGACCTCCCAGCTGTCAGTCACGTTGCGCTAGACCGGGCATTTGAAAGCATAACAAGACGGAAAAGGTGGTCACAGAAAGCTGGCATTAATGTCGGAGCAGAGGTGAAGCAGGGAACGCAACACGGGAACGGCAAATAGGGGCAGACTTCCGAGACACATACGATTGGTCATATTTCTATGTGTCAGCAATAGGGGCAGACACCCGACACAGTACACATACGATTGGTCAGAATTCTATGTGTCAGCAAACTAAAAATATGTGTCAGCAAATCCTTCGTCTATGCTTTATATATTGTACTAGCTTTGGTGGACGGCCCGAAGGGCCGTCCGTGCGATGCGTCGTTTTCGTTTTGCCTGACAGTTGCGAAGAGATTCAGTGTACGGGACGACACCAAGTGTGACTGCATATTTCGTAGTACAGGACAGGTTGTCGAACATCGATTAATTGAATAAGGATTATTTGTTTCAATCTGTAAAAGTGTTGAGTGCGTAAGAACATCAATGGGATATGACACACTCTCGCTTGTCTTGTCTTCCGTCCCGCACGTTGAACACCATATTCTCCGGGACATGATCTGTTGAGTGAGGCCGACGACATAGGTACCATTGCGAGGATGCTGCACAGTGATGGAAAACTCGTAGAGGAAGAAGCTGTATCTCATTTACTGTGACGATGCGGAACTTCAGAGCAAGTGCGGAATCGGTCAACTCCTATTTGCATAAGTTCGATCACAACTTAGTTGCCGCTTTGTCCAATAAAGCAGCAGTAGTATATCCTTTTTATAGCAAACACAAACGGCCGGAACGTAGAGTCCGTAGGAAGAATGTGAATCCACGCAAAGAGAAACGACTGTAAAGTGTTAGAAGATGGAACGTACCTTTCCAAAAGGACAATATGTACGTGTGCGTGGGAGAAAACGTGCAAATTGTCAAACCACTGTTGTCTCTCATTAACAACGGACCTGTGAGCACACCTGCACTGTTGTCAATATACAGGGGAAGTGACATCGACCGGAAATGTGAGTTTCACCGCTGTCAAATGTGTACCGTTTGGAGCGGACCACCATGTATTGATGGGCGGTCAGAAACGACGGACCGTGTTGTGTGTCAGCTTTCCCGCGTTTGTGAAAATAGGGGCAGTCTCTCGTTTCGTTTGTCTTGGTTGGTGGAGCAGATGGTGAGATAGGGGCGGTCGGAAACGACGGTCCGTCTTGTGTGTCAGCTTTCCCGCCCTCGTCCGTCTTTTATATATTGTAGTGATAGATAAGATATTGTATAGATAACTATTCTACAGGAATACGCGAGACCCAGAAATTACCCATAACACTCGTTCGTGTTGTGGAGGTTGTGTTTCGGATGCGAGCCAGCGAAGTCAACTGTAGTTTAATTCGCCCGGAGTGACTGGGAGTGAAAGCATAACCTAAACGGACTTTCACTGAAATTACTTGCAGCACTCTGTGCAGTTCGCTGTGGCAGCCCAAATCATACAGAGCACTCAATACGTACTCCATGTAATGAAGTCACGGACTTCTGATGAGGACCTGCTCATACTCATGCAAACAGCGAGCTGCTCTCCACACACGAGCTTACGAGTAGTGTTGCCGCGAGTTAGAGTCCACACCAGTGCGGACTCTAACTCGGACCGAACGTTCGCAACTCGGATCGACTCGAACCCGAGAGTTCACACCAGTGCAACTCGGGAGTTGTCGTGTCGCAGATATTTCCTTCGTCGTATTCTTGATCCATCTCCATCCCCACTACCAAAATAACAACCTCATGTTGTCTGTATCAACATGGTGAGTACATATTAACAGAGATCCGGAGCCCTGCAAACAGAGAACTATGGCGTGTTTCGGGAAATTTCTCTCCAAGTTTCTCTCATTTTCGGCTGTTTCCATCGGAATGTCATCACATGACTCACCTGTCGCTGTCCCCCATCGCTCTTCCTCCATCTTCCGTCGCTTCTAAATCTTGCCACATACACACATAGTGTCACTCTCTCCCTGTTGCTCATTAGCGCTCATTTTCCACCCTACCGTATGCCACAAAGAGGCGTGGGAACCTTCAGAGTTGAAGGCTTCCCATTGGCTCAGTTTGTTGCTGAGCGCTGAACTCCCGAGTTGCACTGGTGTGAACTCCTGAGTTGGTAACGTCGAGTTGCCAGCTCGACTTGGACCGCATCGACTCGTGGCAACACTACTTCCGAGGCAGCGACCAGGGGAGGTAATTTATAAACGAGTCTTTGAAGTCTTGGTGCTGTGAGCGAGGTGTCGAAAATTCAACGACTACGCCTTACCCACCTGCGCAAAACGGAATTGCTGAAAGAGCAAATTGAACATTAGTCGAGCTAGCACGTGCAATGAAAATCGGGCAGGACTTACCCGAGTTCTTATGGGTGCGTGCAGTACCTCACACGAGTTAAATCAGAAATCCCCCATCCAAAACACGACACCATATGGGCTTTGGCTTCAGAAGAAACTGGACTAGATGACAACGTCCGACTTAGCTATCATTTACTAGTATATCATATGGCCTTTACAGGATCCAAGAGCGGCACGGGGCCGGAAACTACATATGTAGATCCTAAAACATCTGAGTACAAACGGAGAGTATGAATTATCACCCACTTTGATATGCTACACAACGCCCGCGAAGCAAGGGATTAGTGGGAGGGGGATCTGGCCGGGCGGGCGTCGGCACTGGAATTGGTCAAAATAGAGCAGATAACAAAGATGGAGAGAAGGGAAAGTGGGCAAGACACGATGACCATGATGAGAGCGAAGACGAAAGCAAGGCCGAAAGCAGGTAGGTGTGTAGTGTGCATTTGAGGTAGCAGAGGAAGAAAATAGTCGGATAGACAAACACGGGAGTGACGCAGAAGTTGGCAGACCGGCTACGACTGCCACGTCTGCCGCCCTGTCTTTGTGAGCGGTGGCGAGTCCTCGCAGTCGCTCTCTTTGAGGTTGTCGGCACGCGACCGTTTCCTTCCCTGGCCTACCCAGAACGGATACTCGCATTGTCTGCACCGCTTCACACGCTGCCTGTACAACAAGGGATGGCACCGTCAACATCGCAGCATCACAACCAATTCCAAAAAAAGAGAACTCAGTGACACATATAGTCCTGGCGATCACCGACCAGAGGGATCTTTGCCGACAACAGAAGAGGCATGTCAGCCCAGCTCGGCTCGCAATAAAGGACGCTTGCGTCCCAACAACCGGCGCACTCTTGCTGTCGTCTGTGAATGCCGGAGCGCCGGGCCCGGGTCGAAGAGGACGAGCGAGGTGACAGTGACGAGAGCAGGCCTGACGCAGCGGAATGATCCTCCTTGCCGGACCCAAGCAGCGATGGTTGGAGCTGCGCTAGACAACGGGGCTTCTATAAGTGGGCACGTAATGGCATAGGTTGGAAAGGACGGTTCAAAGGCTTACCTTACGTAGCCATGGAAATATGTCGTAATCGTGAGCTCGTGCGACTTCCATGGTGTCTGTCGCCTATGGCTGGTATGCACATGAATGCCCTCGATGATCACACCTACGCGGCATGAGCACTGAAGGCACTATGGACCGAGAAAGTGGGAATATAGTTCGCCAGTGAACGTGTTATCATGACGTACTAAATCACGCTGGACATTAAAACATGGGACGTCGGAGAAGGCAGAACGACCTACCAAGCCAGAATTATGGAAGGCGTGTACATGCCCAACCGGCGCTCCCACAATTTGCTCGGCAGGCTATGAATCAGTACATCTGTAGTGTTACGAGCATCATCGAACAAAACAAATAAGACAAAAACCCCACAAAAATGATATAGAGGGATTTGAACGAGACGAGCCAAGTCGAAAGAAGACTCATGGGATGGTGAGATCTGTAAGAGCCAGCGTCAGGGCCGTCCGGATGTGCGGTTCGCCACCTGTGGGCCGGACGAGCATCTGGCAGATCCCCTGCATAGCATTCACTTGAGAAAAGGTCCAGAACGTGGTCACGGATAAAGTCAATTTTGCGCTTGTCCAAGGCGTCGTTAACTAACCTATTCTGTCCCCCTCGTTATCGATGGCCGCAAGAAGATCGTTAAGCGATACGCTCGTTGATTGGAAAAGTGGCATGATCAACGACAAAGACGACAACTCACAGGTGCCCGTCTGTCTGTTCATCTGTGGAATTATCGCTCGTGAGCATGTTTCAGAGTAGCGAGGGGTGTGTTATCCATTACCATCATCAATGAACGGCCTCCGCAGCACACTAAGCGACTTGTTCGTTCGTGACATGGCTGCCTCCCATTGTGCGGACATGCACTCCACAGCACCAGACACTGGGTTAGACAGGACTGTACTCACGGACTGGAAAAGGGCTCACGTGGCCCAGCCGGTGCTCGGGCAATGGGAGGCTGTAGTCTTGCACAAGTGTCCTTTGCATCGGCAGAACAAGGTTCGAAGCGAGATTCTCGACAACAAAGCCCGCGGAGAGGGTTCGAACCACCGGTACAGATTGAGCTTGCGTACCCATGCCAGCCTATACCAGTCAGGTCCCTATGTCCAGAAGTCTAGTTTCACCTGCTAGCCGCGCTTGGCCTCCTCGGTAACGCTGGAGTTCTCGTTAATGACAGCAGTGAAACATTGATAACTCTAGTCGGCAACTATGACAGAGTGCGTGCGAAAAGTGGAAGGGAACGTACAGTTCACGAAGAAGTACCACCCTACGATGAAGATGAAGACGGCGCGGAAGAGTCGGTGGTGCCAAAGGGTGCGAGGGAATCGTATCTGGTGGAAGCAAGGCCAGAAAATGCGAAGGGTGCCATAAAACTGCGGAGGCGGTGGAGAAGTGTACCTTTGCAGTCAAGGTTTGCGGATGGGTAAATAGAGGCAGCGGTGGTGCGAAGGAGCGCAGCTGTCACGGGCTGAATCGAACGGTCGACTGAAAAAGGAGAAGCGGCCCAGTGAAGACGGAGATGCATGTTCGTGAAACCACTTCAAAGGTGGGCCTTGTTGTTGAATGTAGATGTGCTGGACTTGCGATGTGAAGAGATGAGGGAGGCGGTGGCGAGGGTAGTCCGTGTAACTTAGTACCGCGTTATTGACACTTGTGTGCGGGTTTGTCAACGCGCGGCCAACTCGAACACAACCATTATTCAACTCCACCATACACTTGCCATCCATGGACCATTCTTCATCCTCCTCACCCTCAATTGGGCCATTGAGCATCCTCAGGCTTGATGACTCTTTTGACTTACAGGTTGCCTTGGATAGGGCATATTTATCTCAGGCTGAGGAGGCTGCAAGGGAGGCTGCTGACCAGCCAACTCATGAGGGCACTCTCAGTCCACCACCCCTTGTTCCTGGGCTTTCCACTCCATCCTCTAGTACCCCTCCTTTCCAGCCCTCCTCTTCTAGTCAACAGCCTGAAAAGGTCCTCACTGGTGCCCAGTTGCATAGAAAGATCAGGCGGCAAAAGCGTCGCCATCCACAAGGGCTCACAAATGTTCCCACTTCTCAAGTTCTCCTTAAAGTGGGACTTCGTCCCAGCACCGTCACAAAGCATGTCCACATCAGTGCTCACACAAGTGCTTTCACTGCCTCTGATCTTAGCCATTCCAAGGGTGGATGGATTGGCCAGAAGTATAAGCCATCAGCTCAAGAGGACACCTTGGTGGGTCTTTTAGAAGAGGGATACAAATATCTCCCCATTGATGACAGGTATGTTTTTTTTTCATCTGATTAACTTAAGCATTACTAATAGCTATTTAGTCCTAACTCAGGGGTAGTTGACAGTAAAGGCCACCTATTTGTCATTAGACGCCCACCCCCATCAGATACTGCTGGTAAAAAGCCTTGGCTGGAGTCCATGAAGGCTTTGAAGAATGCCATGAATCAAACAAGAGATTCATTACATTTTTCAGACAATGACATCAATCATCGTCGTGGACATTATCAGTATGTCCATTCTGGAGTCTCATATGGGGGTGGCCAACCAGTGAGTAAATATTATATTTTATCTCTAGGGTACTAATAGGTGTTTACAGATGCCTATGAATTTGGCTCATCACAACAAATCACACCTTGTTGATAAGTTGATGAAAAATCAAGATCTGATCAGAATTGCATCTTATGTCAATAGTAAGTGTTTAGATTCTTTTTTTTTATGAAATGTCTAAGCATTTAATAGCTGCTTTTGCCATGTCAGCTCCAAAGCTCTATATGCACTATAAGGAGCTTGTAGATTCCCTCCCCTCATATGAGCTTGAAGAAACTCTGGAGAGGCCCTATGCCAAATGTGCTTTCATGGCAAGTACCATCAACCTTGGAGACAAAGTGGTTACTTTGAGGCACAAGGATCACAAAAACCTTCCAAATGGTTTATGTGCTGTGGTCTCTATGGGGGTCTACAACCACAAGCTTGGGGGCCACCTTGTCCTTCATGAACTGAAACTCATTATGGAGTTTCCTCCTGGCTATGTAATATTTTTACCTTCTGCCAGCATTACACATTCCAACATAGGAATCTCTGATGATGAGTGGAGATCTTCTATTACTTATTACACTGCAGGGGGTCTTTTTAGGTGGCATGCATATGGAGGTAGAACTGAGGAGAGACTCAGAAAAGAGGATCCCCAGCTTTGGAACAGAATGAAGGATGGGATGGAAGCTAGGTGGAAGGAAGCTATACATTTATTCTCTAAGCATGAAGAGCTTGAAGATGATGTCAGGAAAATATTTTTATGATAGTTCTGACAGTTCTAGTTCCATATATACATTCCTTCCCCTGATTGCTGCCTTGGAAGCTCATGTATGGAGAGAGCAATAAGGCTGCACAGTGCTGTCTGACAGGTATGCTACACTTTTCATCCTTATACTTAGGCCTGACCTCAAAAGTTGTGAGTCACACAAGAGAGAGAGAAGAGTGAACGAAGATAAGACAGGGGAAATGACCCATCACACAACAGCCTTTATACAAACATCAGTACCTAAGGACCAACGAGTCGAAGGGCAAACAAAGATCGAGGCTTGAGGCACGACGAGGCGAAGTCAATCGGCCAAAGGTGAAGATGTGGTTGACACAATAGAGGCAGTTGTTCAGACCCGACTGCGTGAAGGAGGGCAAGCAGTGTGGCATCAAGGATCCATGTGATGCAGGAGACAATCATCGACCCAAATGTTGAACACGTCTTCTTGATCAACATGAGAACGCAGAGCCCTGAGACCGTTGATAAAAATGGGGTCAATCATGACATCGACCAAGAAGCCAGTCCCGATGAAAAGGTCAAGCACGTTCTAGATACTCTGCGTACACGTTCGGGGTGAACATGAACCCATCTGTGGCGGCATTGATGACGGATTCCATCAGCGGCGTCAGTCCAAACGCAGACTCGGCAACATCGAACCAGAACCGTGCACATCCAGTACCCATATTCTCGGTAATCATTGCGGCGATAGACAAGCGTGGGGATAGACTCGACAACAATTTCTCCCGATGTACGGAGCCTAGTCCGTGTGAGTTCAAAGTGGAGAGGATTCCGTGCAGAGGTGTTTGATAGAAGCTAATGAGCCAAGAGGAAAGGACCCGCGGGCGAGCGAAGGCAAGACGAGGGAAAGCAAGACGAGGCAAGGCGAGTGCGCGATAAGGAAGGAGATAGGGATGTTGAAATGGCTGGTGGACTAAGGCAAAGGCGGGGTCGATGGCGGAAGCGTCGGCGTGGCTGGGCAGTGGCTCGGTTGAATGCGTTGGCGGAAGCTGGGCGTGACGAGGCGGCGGTAGGCTAGAGATCCGAGGTCAGCGGTTTGGTTTGCGGTGGCGATAGCGAAGGCAAGGTGTGGCGAAGCGGCGATGAGCAAGGGTCCGAGGTCGGCAACTCGGACGGTGGAGGCGATGGCATGAACGTGGCGGGGCTTTCTTGGACTTGGCGCGGCGTGGACTAAAAACTTAGAGGCGAGCAATATTAATGAAGAGGAAGAACAACGATGTTCTTTCCGAGTCAGAGGGAACGGTTTAAATACATGTGAGCCAGTATACGACGCGTTCCGAGACTAAGTCGAACGTATGGTGAGAGTAAGGGTAGTGGGACAGAGGGGAGACAGTAGAGACGGCGAACTGGACGACGAATGAGAGTGGCACAGGTACGAGCAGACAATGGGAAATGGGCACGACCATGAGGAGAGCGCTGTTCAGAATCTAAGTAAAACGAGGCCGAGAAGAGAGGATCATACGAGAACCATGAACAAAGGAAAACGAGACATTATGACGCACAACAATGGGACGACCTCCGAATCCGACAACAGCGCATAGTCGAGCGCGGGCTCCTGCGGCGTCTTGTGGGTGGCTGAAAGCAGCCGAGAGGATGGTGGGTTGCGAGACAAGAGGGTGGAGTAAGGTGGAAGAGTTTGGCAGGAGGAAAGGATTTGATAGTGATCGACGCGAGGACGGGCGGTGGGATGAAAGCCAGAGCTCGGGCAAGACGTCTGAGGCATGTCGTCCGGTGGCATTCCGCGGGTGTCCGGGGTCAGACAGGGCGGCGACAACTACGAGAAGAGAGGGAAACGAGACAGACAGGAAACGGCGAGAACAGAGACGAGGACGATGCGGCGAGAGTTATATTATGATTGGTATTAGCGTATGAAGACAGAACGAGGGCGAAGGGTGGCGAGTGGCGAGTGGCGAAGGGAAGTGGAGACCGAAATGGAACGGAGACGGCTTGACTTTGAATCCGGGTGGCTGCAAGTGGCTGAGGAATACAATAAGCGGGCAAGGCCGAAACAGGCGGAAATAGGCGATTTCGGGCCTAGAGCCTGAGGGAACCTTACACCGGTGTGATGGTCAGCAAAGGACGAGCCGGGAGGTGATGTGTGTATTCTTTGAAGGGGACGTCCAGACTCGGATGTGCGGATCGCCACCTGTGGGCTGGACGAGCGTCTGGCAGATCCGCTGCACACCATTAATCTAAGAAAAGGTCCGGAACGTCTACACGGGTGGTCGCGAATAAGCGCCTGTCACAGGGCTTTCTCTGCATTAACCTGCGTGCGTTGCCAAACGCTGTGGTAGCGTTCACTGCGTTGGTAGGTATTGTTTCGGGTTCTTGGTCGCTGGGTCCAAGGTTGGAGGTGGAACTAGGATCCAGGGGGTGGAGGTGGATTGACTGGGATATTCTCCAAGATGTTGTCAGTAAGGCATATTCCATGGCCATCAACAGACATGTCCGTGTCATTTCAGAACCACACGCCACACCATTTGGCCTACCTATGCAAATGTACTGAAAGTTAGAAATGAGATGGAGTGTCATATAATTATCTCACCCCAGTTGGTGCCCATAGAGCTACCGGCGTGGGCCACCTTCCCAAGTGAATGGGGCCAACACCAGCATTACCCGAACGAGCATCGAGTGTCTTGTGCCAGCCAGGCTACAGTGAGCATGACAGACAGTTGTGAGCTGCACGAACAGGAGGGGTGCTGTAAGGCTCACATGTCGCCCGCGGATAATGCAACCGCAACCTCCCCTTACTCATACATCGGTTGCTCTCGTGGATGAGCCTCACATTCTCCAAGAGGGTACCACTTGAGGTGATTGCCCTGTTGTTGGGAATTGGAATGGCTGGGGTTGACAAAACAGTTGCAAGTGTGGAAACATCGTGAGATCTATCGTCGGTCTGAGGTGCAAGGGTGAGGGCTCTGTTCAGAAATCAACAAAGACTTGCAGGTCACGTACCTATTATTGTAATTTTGCGGCCATCTCGACCCCTTCCTTGCCCTAACCAGGCAGGTAGCAGTGGTGATAGGAGGTAACAGCGTGATAGGGATGGTGAAGGAAGGCTACACATAGCGCAAGGGAACGGTGTGTGAGACCCACGTGCCTCCGTGTTTGGATCGCTTCGTGGGCCACACACACAGCTGAATGGCTAGTAGGAAATAGGAGAACTTCAAGTTGTGTGGGACTAGCGTTGCGGAGACGCGAGCAGTTCTGTTGAGTCTGGTCACTGGTCACTGGTCACGCACCGGAGTTTCCCACGGTTTGCAGTAGGATTTTGACTAGTTCTCAATAACGATAGATAGACAGGGCCTGAGAAGGCTTTTGGCGACTTTTTGAAAAGCCCAGGCCAGTGGCCCAGGCTCCGGCTTGCATAGAAAAAACTCCATGTATTGCATACTGCTAGTTGTTACAACAGACTATTAGTAGCAACGCCCTGCCACCGCCACTGATCCCACCTGCGCCACCGTGTCGCCGCTGCCCGCCGACCTCACTTCACTCGAGTTGTCAAGTCGTCGTCGGTGTTGCCAGTGTTGCTAGCCGTCGTGTTGTCACTGTCACTGTCCTGGTCCTTGCTGCCATCATCCTCGTCGTCAATGCCGCCTAGTCGTTATCGGCGGGGCCTGCGGTGAACGGGTTGCGTCGTGGCGGCGTGGCGTCAGTGCGGGTCATGCGCAGTGACGGGGGTGGTACTGGTGGACTGGCGAAAGGTGGAGGCGAAGCCGACGTGTAGCGAGGCGGCAAAAGCGGGAACCTGCGAGGCTTGAAGAGTGAGGCGCGGGATGCGCTACTTGCATGTACTAGAGAGGCGAGTCAGTGAGAAACGATATGAAAGAAGAAGAAAAAAGAATATATCTTGATGCACTGGGCTGAAGCCCAACTCGTCGCCAGTCGCGCGTTCGTGATCATCGTCGGTGTCATTGTTACCGGGGTTGGCGTCGTCGGTGTCGAGTGTTGTCGCCATCGTCCTTGCAGCCATTCGTCGGTGGTGGGGACTTGCACGTCGCGTTGGCGGTGGCAGGGACTTGCGCGCCGTGTTTGGGTGCCGTCACGACGGGAGTTTGAGGCAGCTGGTCGGCGTGGTAGCGGGTCATGTGTCGCGATGGCATGGCGCCGGGGCGAGACTTTCGCGCGACGGGGTGGTGGTGGTAGTCTTGCGTGTGGCGAAGGACGGAGGCGAGGTCATGGGCTAGCGAGGCGGCGTGGCTCTGTGACATCATTTAAAAAACTAAAAAAGAAAACTAAAAACTCATCTCGATGCACTTTGTCGTCAGCCGCGTGTTCGTGACCGTAGTTGCGGTCATGTGCGGCGGTGGGTGTGGGAGCCAAGGGATGGAAGGGACGGGGGTCGTAATAACTTGAGTGCCGCAGAACATACCCAAGAACATACCGTTATTACATATGGTGACATTAGCAAGTCCACGTTCGGCGAACTGGGACTATAGCCAGGAGCCGTGGGAGACATCGCGCCTGCGTGTCGCGGACTCTGCCCAATACTACGGAAAGAAAATTGGTGGACTCTTCGCCAATCGCCACCGTTCGATATAAAGGAGAGCCAACTCACCAACATGACGTTTTCTGCGATACCGTGGCAGTCGTCCCTCTGAACCTCTCCTAGGTGACGGCCTCTCGACCGTCTCGCTCGAAAGACGACCGCAGTAGCCTACTGCGTTCGATACTTATTATATTAACAAGTACATAGATTATCACGCTTTTGAATTTGCATCATAGAGTCGGCTATAATTTGTCCAAACCACGGCCCTTGAGCGCGAACCCCAGCAGCTCCATTCCATTCACTCTTCTATAGTCCCACTCACTTTCCGTCTTCCATCCTCCATCGATATCGGATCCCTCCCATTCCATCCGTCAAACACTGTAAGGGCGTCGCAGCGAATTCACCTACTTTCGACTCGTCGACTCGGCACGTGACCTGACTGCCTATCGCGGATCGCCAACCGCCACCAACTCTTGGCCGTCGATCTTTTCCTCCTCGCCTCGTTTCCCCCACTCTTCTGTCTCCCCATCATCTCGTCTCACCCTCGTCGCTCTTTTCTATGGCCATACATGATTACATTTCCGATTCCGACCCTCACCCTCGATCATCCACTACCCCTCAAACGACCTCTCGTCCGCGACGTCGTCAAGGGTCCCGCCTCGGAACAGCCCATCCATCATTCCTCGCTCTGCGCGCCGTCATTCGTTTGCTCTCATCAAAACCCTGGAACTTGGTTCACACTTACATCCACAACCGTTGAGCGGTCTAGAGCGGCGGTCTTTGTCTCGGACAAAGGCGCGCCCGACCTTTCTTTATTTTTCTTACCCACTTCTCACCCTCGTTCCTCAACATAGTGCGCCTCGTCGACGCCACCCGCGTCGCCTCTCCGACCTCTCATCCTCGACCAGTTAGACCCATTCCGACTTCTCGTCTCTGTTCTCTTGCCTTACTACTCCCCCGTTTCACTTCGACACTTGCCTGAGTACGGTTCACGCCGCCGACGACGCCACTAGCGCCAGGGACAGTAAAACTTCACCTTAGCCTTACGTCCGTCCGTCCGCCTCTCGTAGTCTCTCAGTATCCCTTGGACTCTTTTGCTTTACTTTCCCCCACTTCTACTTATTTTCCCTCACAACTTTCGACTTCGCGTTTGCGACGACGATTTCCCTTACTTACAGATACACGGCGTATATAAGGACTCGGATCCGCGCTCAATGAACACATCTCTTTCCCTGCGTCTTATTCGATTCTCATCTATTTCCTCTCGCGTGATTAAGTATCAGTTCGGCGGAGCAGGTCTAATACAAAGACACCCGCTCGACTGCAACGACTCATCGATCTCTTTCCCCTTTTTCTAGTTATCTTCCGCGTCGTCGTTACGCGCGTTCGGAGCTTCGCTCGACGTTTTTGTCTGCTCGCTACATCTCGGGTCTACTCGCTCGTTCTACATCCACGATTTGGGCCCTCGTTCCGACGAAGACTCGGCGACAACTCCCCTCCCTCCTCTGCCTAGGCCCTATCTCGGCTTCACCTTACTCACTCGCGCGCTTTCGAGCACGTACAACACTCAATGGCTGCTGTTTCTGGACCCTCGGCTGCCCGGCATCCTTCTCCCTTCAGGAACTCCCTTCAGGAAGGCTCAGAAAATCTCTAGGCCGACCGCTGCCACTACAGCCCATGGTCCCGCCTCGGTGTGTCCTCCATTCCTTTCATTCACGCCTCCTCTTCTATAGTCCCGCCCACTTTCCGTCTTCCGTCCTCCATCGATATCGGATCCCTCCTATTCCATCAAACACCCAATGGCTGCTGTTTCTGGACCCTCGACTGTGAAGGGAGAAGCATGCACTGCCCGGCATGTTTCTCCCTTCAGGAAGGCTCAGATAATCTCTAGGCCGACCGCCGCCACTACGACCCATGGTCCCGCCTCGGTGTGTCGTTCATCCGAAGTTTAACCTTTTTCGACCAAGTTTCTCACACACCCCGCATCCTAGGGTGCCAGTGGGAGTGACCCGTATCATGGACACGAGCACACGGCCAAACTGTGCATTTCTCACTTCACATACAACGGAGTGTACTTAGATTTACTTGCCGGTTAATTAGCCGAGACGGAATTACAATTCTGGGAATTACTTGACCGCCCGTTTTCACTTAAATTTCCTTGATTTCCAAATTAAGTAGCCAAAGTAAAATTTAGGAACATGGTCGAATGCTGATGCAGCGAATTCATATCCGTGCTACTGAGACGAGGAAATGGAGGGTACTATGCCTGACCCTGACTTCGGACACCCCCCCCCCCGACTGCGGTCACTCCAAATTTCTTACTCATTTCTTCTCCAATCTCATCCAAATTTTATATACACTATCCGGTACTATTTATGAACGATCTCCAACCGTTTTTTAAATACAAATCTTATTGTGTCGCAAGAAACGAGATTGGGTGGTTTGTCACGCTTGCTCTGGTCGGGGTTTGATTGAGTAAGCTGAGCGATTTCCAAAAGCGGTCAGAAAGTGGCGGCCAATTTGAGGCTCACCCTGACTCACTGGCATGCCCGCTTTGAGATGGCGGACTATAAGACAACGCGATAAACATTCCAGTGACCAAAACCATGAATCTCATATTAAGAAACTAGAATGTCCCTTGGAATGTCCAGTCTGGAACAAGCAAGGGAACAAGGTCCAAGACAAGGTCTAGAAAATACAACTTGAAGTCGTTTCGAGCTAGTCTACACCCCATAGTTTTAATACCTATCAACCATATTATTACAACAGTGTCCATAAGAGTACTTAATATTAGTACCGACAGTAATTCATTGCACGCTGCACATCAAGCTGCACATACAGTACTGCCCATGGCCGAGTTTGGGTCAAGCGGTGCTTCAATAAGGGCATGACAAAACATTACCAAAAGTGACCGACCGAAGTCGGGGGGGGTGTCCGAAGTCAGGGTCAGGCATAGTATCTATACAATCTCTCCTACTTATCAACCAAGTGTCAACATGCCCTAGCTCTTTCCTGATCCAGAGATGGCGGAAATCGACATCCTGCACCGTCACCTGTTCCGAGAACCCAACGAGGCTGATTCGGAGACCATAGGTTTCCGCCTCCGCACGAGTGAAATCATGGCAGTGGTTCATGCACGCGAAGGAATTCAAGCTCCCATTGATGACAGGGCCATTGTAAACACCAAGCGTGCTCTGGAGTACTACACTCTCACGAAGGAGAGGTTGGCCAAAAAATTGACGACAGGACCCGGAGTGTGGTTTCATTTCTCGTCTCTCACTGTATGTGTATTGCTACAGATTACGATTACTGTACTTGAATAGCGTTCTGATCAAGGGGGGGGGCGGGAATGTAAGCGTCCACACCCACGTTAGGGAGGGAGCGGTGGCCCGGCAGACGCTTAGCAGATTTTCGTCCACCAGCGCTTATCAGCCGCTAAGTGGAGGCCTCCACAGCACTTCCACAGCCCGTTCAAGTTGCGGACCTGCCCATTTCCCCCTCTCTGATGCCTCCTCTTTCAAGTTTCCGGTTCATGAGAAGACTACTGGGCATTCCCAACACCCTTTTTCCTTTATTATTTTACAAATACGCTTGCTACCTCTTTAGCCTTGCAGGCACCTGCCATCACCATCCGCGGGCACGCAAGTCATTATGAATCCATCGCCTCCATCCCTTAGGCCTTAGCTCCCACACCCGCTGCTGCGCATGGCCGCAACTACGACGGACACGAACACGTGGCTGACGATGAAGTGAGTTGTTGTTTTTTGTTTTTCATATTGTTTCTCACCGATGTCACAGAGCCACGTCGCCTCGCTAGCCAGTGAACGCGTGAACCTGCCTCCATCCTTCGCCTCGCATGTCTGCCACCACCACCACCAACGCCGCGTGGAGGTCCCGCCCCGACATCATGCCGTCACGACACATAAGACCCGCCTCCACGCCAACCCTGGGCTGCTCGACACCAACGACGCCGACGAGACCAACACCGGCGATAACGACGCTGACAACGACGACACAAGGCCTGCGACCACGATGGTCACGAACGCGCAACTGGCGACGAGCTGGGCTTCGGCCCAGTGCATCAAGATAAGTTCTTTTTTTTTTCTTTTTTTTCTTATCGTTTCTCACTGACTCGCACCCCATCTCTCCAGTACATGCGAGTCATTGCGAGAGGCTCATCCCGCACCTCACTCTTCAAGCTTCGCAGGTCCCTGCCTCCACCCTTTACCGGCCCACCGCTACCTCCCCGTCACAGCCCAAGACCCGCACTGACGCCATGACACGCAAAACCCACCACGGCACCAATCTGCCCCTCCGCCCCCCCAACGTAGTGCGTAAGACCCACCACGCAACCCCTTCCCCGCAAGCCCCACTGTGACACCATCCAAACACGGCGTGCAAGACCCTGTCAACCCACCATGACGGCACCCCGACACAACGCAGGCCCCCACATGCCAACCTACGTCGTGCAAATCCCGCTGCGCCGCCAACACGGCACTCAGGACCCCGCCACCGCCAACTCGCAGCAACGCCATCCCAACACGGCGCTCAGAACCGCGCCAACGCGCCACGCAAGAGCCTCCCGCGAGGCCGCCCCGTGCAGCGGTGTGCAAGCCCTGCCAAGATGGCACCCTTCGCATTTTCTGGCCTTGCTTCCACCAGATACGATTCCCTCGAACCCTTTGGCACTACCGACTCTTCCGCGCCGTCTTCATCTTCATCGTAGGGTGGTACTTCTTCGCGAACTGTACGTTCCCTTCCACTTTTCGCACGCACTCTGTCATAGTTGCTGACTAGAGTTATCATGCTGCAAATGTTTCACTGCTATTAACGAGAACTCCAGCGTTACCGAGGAGGCCAAGCGCGGTTAGCAGGTGAAACTAGACTTTTGGACATAGGGACCTGACTGGCATAGGTTGGCATGGGTACGCAAGCTCAATCTGTACCGGTGGTTCGAACCCTCTCCGCGGGCTTTGTTGTCGAGAATCTCGCTTCGAACCTTGTTCTGCCGATGCAAAGGACACTTGTGCAAGACTACAGCCTCCCATTGCCCGAGCACCGGCTGGGCCACGTGAGCCCTTTTCCAGTCCGTGAGTACAGTCCTGTCTAACCCAGTGTCTGGTGCTGTGGAGTGCATGTCCGCACAATGGGAGGCAGCCATGTCACGAACGAACAAGTCGCTTAGTGTGCTGCGGAGGCCGTTCATTGATGATGGTAATGGATAACACACCCCTCGCTACTCTGAAACATGCTCACGAGCGATAATTCCACAGATGAACAGACAGACGGGCACCTGTGAGTTGTCGTCTTTGTCGTTGATCATGCCACTTTTCCAATCAACGAGCGTATCGCTTAACGATCTTCTTGCGGCCATCGATAACGAGGGGGACAGAATAGGTTAGTTAACGACGCCTTGGACAAGCGCAAAATTGACTTTATCCGTGACCACGTTCTGGACCTTTTCTCAAGTGAATGCTATGCAGGGGATCTGCCAGATGCTCGTCCGGCCCACAGGTGGCGAACCGCACATCCGGACGGCCCTGACGCTGGCTCTTACAGATCTCACCATCCCATGAGTCTTCTTTCGACTTGGCTCGTCTCGTTCAAATCCCTCTATATCATTTTTGTGGGGTTTTTGTCTTATTTGTTTTGTTCGATGATGCTCGTAACACTACAGATGTACTGATTCATAGCCTGCCGAGCAAATTGTGGGAGCGCCGGTTGGGCATGTACACGCCTTCCATAATTCTGGCTTGGTAGGTCGTTCTGCCTTCTCCGACGTCCCATGTTTTAATGTCCAGCGTGATTTAGTACGTCATGATAACACGTTCACTGGCGAACTATATTCCCACTTTCTCGGTCCATAGTGCCTTCAGTGCTCATGCCGCGTAAGGTGTGATCATCGAGGGTATTCATGTGCATACCAGCCATGGGCGACAGACACCATGGAAGTCGCACGAGCTCACGATTACGACATATTTCCATGGCTACGTAAGGTAAGCCTTTGAACCGTCCTTTCCAACCTATGCCATTACGTGCCCACTTATAGAAGCCCCGTTGTCTAGCGCAGCTCCAACCATCGCTGCTTGGGTCCGGCAAGGAGGATCATTCCGCTGCGTCAGGCCTGCTCTCGTCACTGTCACCTCGCTCGTCCTCTTCGACACAGGCCCGGTGCTCCGGCATTCAGAGTGCGCCGGTTGTTGGGACGCAAGCGTCCCTTATTGCGAGCCGAGCTGGGCTGACATGCCTCTGGTCGGTGATCACCAGGACTATACGTGTCACTGAGTTCTCTTTTTTTGGAATTGGTTGCGATGCTGCGATGTTGACGGCGTCATCCCTTGTTGTACAGGCAGCGTGTGAAGCGGTGCAGACAATGCGAGTATCCGTTCTGGGTAGACCAGGGAAGGAAACGGTCACGTGCCGACAACCTCAAAGAGAGCGATTGCGAGGACTCGCTACCGCTCACAAAGACAGGGCGGCAGACGTGGCAGTCGTAGCTGGTCTCTGCGCCAACTTCTGCGTCACTCCCGTGATTGTCTATCTGACTATTTTCCTCCTCTGCTATCTCAAATGCACACTGCACACCTGCCTGCTTTTGGCCTTGCTTTCATCTTCGCTCTCATCATGGTTCTCGTGTCTTGCCCACTTTCTCTTCTCTCCATTTTTGTTATCTGCTCTATTTTGACCAATTCCAGTGCCGACGCCCGCCCGGCCAGATCCCCCTCCCACTAATCCCTTGCTTCGCGGGCGTTATGTAGCATATCAAAGTGGGTGATGATTCACGTCGATACTCTCCGTTTGTACTCAGATTTTTAGGATCTAGTTTCCGCCGCTCTTGGATACTGTAAAGGCCATGACTTCATTATATGGAGTACGTATTGAGTGCTCTGTATGATTTGGGCGGCCACAGCGTGCTGCAAGTAATTTCTGTGAAAGTCCGTTTAGGTTATGCTTTCACTCCCAGTCACTCCGGGCGAATTAAACTGCAGTTGACTTCGCTGGCTCGCATCAGAAACACAACCTCCATACGAACGAGTGTTATGGGTAATTTCTGCGTCTCGCATATTCCTGTAGAATAGCTATTCTATTCAAAAAAATCAATTGATACTCATTTGAGTCGCTATCTGACACATTCGGGCGATCGGGAGCGCGTACTGCATGAGAGGCCCGCACCATCTGCTCAAAACTACATCAAGACATACGACAGTAACTTGAAGAAAGGTAAAGAATGAGGCTTGCCTACGGCTGGTGGCGCACACTCGATGACCACACACACCTACGCGGCATCAGCACGGGGGTACTATGCACCGAAAAGCCAGGAATATAGCTCGCCAGTGAAATTGTTCACATATATGATGACGTACTCAATCGCACCGGACGCTAATACATGGGATGCCGGAGAAGGCAGAATGACCTACCATGTCCGAAACACGTGTATATGCCCAACCGGCGCTCCCACAATCCGAGTCTTGCTCGGCCGGGTATGAATCAGTATGTCTCTGATAGGTGGTAGTGTTGCGAGTATGGTCAAACAATACAAAGAAAGAAAGAAAGAAAGAAAAACACCACAAAAAGGATGTAGAAGGATTTGAACGAGACGAACCAAAGCGAAAGGAGACTCACGAATCAACATGACGGGTAGAATGGCTCTGCAAATGAGTGGATGGTGAGAGCCGGCGTCAGGGGACCAGGCCATATTCATCAAGTAGGGAGAGGCACGCATAGACGGCGATCTTGAACAGCTTGTTCGAGCTTTGAACGCAATACTGACCTAAAAAAGAGGTTTCATAGTTAATAGCAACCATTGACGTGATCAAGCTACGTGACGGTATTAACAAGAAGAAATCGTCTGCGTAGCCCGAGGCCAATCAGCAAAACGCTCAGAGTTGACGGTGACGGGTTCGCCCAGACATGCTGGATGGGGAAAGCGAACGCACCAGTTCGTCGGTATAATCCGTGAGCTCGGACGCGTTCCTGTCGTTGAACTGGTCCGTCAAGTCTGTGAAGATGTTCAAACCCGACTGCGTGGAGGAGGGTAAGCAGCGTGGCATCGAGGATCCGTGTGATGCAGGAGACGAACTCAGACGATCATCGACCCGAATGTTGAACGCCTCGATCAACGTGAGAACGCAGAGCCCTGAGACCGTTGATAAAAATCAGGCCAATCGTGACATCGACCAAGAAGCCGGTCCCGATGAAAAGGTCAAGCACGCTCTAGATTCTCCGCGGACACGTTCGGGGTGAACATGAACCCATCGGCAACATCGAACCAAGAACCGTGCACATCCAGTACCCATATTCTAGGTAATAATTGCGGCGATAGACAGGCGTGGGATAGACTCGACGACGACTCCCCCGATGATGGTCAGCAACAGGACGAGCCGGGAGGTGATGTGTGTATTCTTCGAAGGGGACGTCCAGACTCGGATGTGCGGATCGCCACCTGTGGGCCGGACGAGCGTCTGGCAGATCCGCTGCACAGCATTAATGTCCAGAACGTCTTGTTGTACGACGGGTGATCGCGAATAAAGTCAGCGCTTGTCCAAGGCGTCGTTAACTAACCTCTTCTGTCATCCGAGTCGTCATCGATGGCCGCAAGATCACTAAGCGGTACGCTCGTTGGCACGATCAACGACAAAAGACAAGAACTCATAGGTGCTGGTCTGTCTCTTGACTCTCTTCATCTGTGGAATCATGCAGCGTGGCACTTCGCTTATGAGTGTGTTTCAGAGTAGCGACGGGTACATTATCCATTACCGTCATCAATGAACGGCCCCCGCAGCACACTAAGCGACCTGTTCGTGACATGGCCGCGTCCCGCTCAAGTTGTGCGGACATGCACTCCGCAGCACCGGACACTGGGTTGGACAGGACTGTGCCCACGAACTGGAAAAGGACTCATGGGGCCCAGCCGGTCCTCGGGAAATGGGAGGCCGTAGTCTTGCACATGCGTCCTCTGGCCATCGGCAGAACGAGGGTGCCGTAGAAACTGCGGAGGCGGTGGAGTGAGCCTTTGCGGTCAAGGTTTGCAGGTGACACGTACCATGAGACCCAAAGTTGTTCGAAGTGGGGAAGGTTGAGTCAAATAGTGAAAGCTCGCATTGGGGATAAAATACCGCATTGTTGACACTTGACGATACCGATAGCAGCCTCAGCCTCAGCCTCAGGCTAGAGACTAGTCGCAAGGAGTAATACTACCTCTCCCAATGCTTCTCTCGAAGGAACAGAATTTTGATCTCGTTCTTAGGGTCGAATCCAAACTTGACCGTCACGCGCCGGAATCTCAGAGCGCTCATACCACGCTTTACGAACTCGGAGTCGCTACTTTGTCCGAACGCTTCCTCCTATGTGCCTATTCTAGCCAGTCCATGCCAGTGTTAGACCACTGTCTCTGGCAAATGTCCTCGATCTGGTCTGTCTGTCCCTGTGTGCCCTGATGTGTTTTACCACATCCGTCCGGGCCCGAATTGGTACTGATTTATGGCCGAGCTCTAGATTCCTGTCGTTGTGGCAAGTACGATAAGTCCCCGTCTTATTGGAGGAGGCCTACCTGAGAACCTCGATGTGGATTGTCAGCGCGTTGCAGTCTGCCCATCGAACGGCGCCTCTCCTTCCCCTGTCCGCAGCCTGGTGCCAAAGGTACTCCAGATTGGAAAGTCGCTTCCAATCAGGGAGGATCGTAACAACGACTTGAAAATAAATGCAAGAGTCGAGGAGGCCTTCAATGGTTGCAGAAGGTGGTGTTCTCTGACGGAGCATCTTGATGACACGCCGATTGAAGATAACCTGAAGGTTGGGTTTTTGCTTTTCCGACAATGTGATTGACTATGGACGCTTACAGTCTCAGTGAAACATACAATTTATGTCTCTAGGAATGTCTTCCTCCGTCATCAAGTTTTCAAATTTCTGCAACAGTTCGTGTTTGTTGCACAGTCGCGTGGTTCTCAGCAGATAGGGAGCTACGTGACAGCTGTACGCGCTCTCGGGCTTTCCGGACTTGAAACATGTGATCAGGTGTGACCATTCTCGATCGCTCGCTCGCCACCAGATTGTGACGTGCACCCATTACAAGAACAGAATGCAGACACATTTGTAACAGACGACCTCTTCAGCTGCGTTCACACTCGGGAGTCGGCCTCAAAGGTAACCCAAACAACTTCTGTTGACATTGTTGTCGCTACCGGCTCGTGTGTGGTTACGCCCTAAGTTATGATCGATCTCAACCAGGTGTCCCTGGCGCTAAAAATGCTATTCCACGCTCTCTTATTTTGCTAGACGAGTTCTAAAAAGGAATGGCTGCTGCAGTCTCTTGAATCTCCCTTAGACCCCCCAGATTTGATTTCGTAAAACGACCTGTTCACCCCTCACTCTTCATCTTTCTTCAAGTTGCCGTCGCATGTCTTGGCGTAGCTTTGAGCAGATGGTGCGGGCCTCTCTTGCAATATGCGCTTACACGCGCTCTCGACTGCACGAATGTGATAGATAGCGATGGGTATAAATTGATCATGAAAACAATAAAAGAGATAGCGATGACGCACCCCCACGAGCTATTCACGCTTGAGACTCGGAAAACATTTGTTCGTATGAAAGTTGTGTTTCTGATGCGAACCAGCGATCGCCAATCGTAGTTCGCCCGGAATGATCAGGAGTGAAAGTATAACCTACTTTCACTCGAATCGTATGCAGCACGCTTTACGGTTCAGTGTGCCAGCCCACATCATACAGAGCGCTCAACTTAGTACGCACTACATGTGACGAGGTCAAGGACTTCTGATGAGGACCTCATACTCACACAAACAGCGAGCTGCTCTCCACAGACGAGCTTCGGAGACTTCTGGACGAGGTAATCTCCGAGGAAGATTATGACCGACCCCTCATCAGCGGTGTGTCAACGGTTTCTCGTGTGGAACGTAGAATGAACAACCGGGGCGTGTTCTTGCACGGAAACACAAGCCTGCAGATGCACAGGCGGGCAAACAAACAAACAAACTGCAGTCCGAGTCCACGTCTGTATACGAAACTATCGTGGCGTGGTCACGGTCCTCGCGTAATTATTAACGCCTTACTCTGGCAGGCAGGCACAGGAGTAGCACTCGGCGCGAACAAAACTAATTAGTGAGTGAAAACGGTGAATAGGGAAAGTTAAATAAAAATGCATGGCACTAAGCAAGGTGACGAGGGAATGTACTTACATGACAGGAAGGACGTCTTTGAGGATGTAGGGGAATCGAAAGACGTTATCATTGGCCACACGTATCGATCAACGATTATCGACGGACCCGTGACGGGGAATAAAAAAGAAAATTGAACGACAACGATCGATGATCGATGATCGGTCGAACTCTTCGTCGGAATCGAGGTATCATAGCTGGGGCGAGTGCCTCAGCTGTCCCGCCCTTTGTTCCTCCACGAGATCTTACAGCGCGCTGGCCATCTTCAGCGAGCCCTTCCACTCATGGCACATAATTAGGCTGCCTCGGTGACCATTAGACCAGTCGACGCTCATCAGAACGGGCTCCTGGTGTTACAGGCGGATCAGCAAACCCCTCATTTTATTCCGAGGAAGGCGGAAAAGGACTCACGTGACCGGGCTGGCACCTATTGGGAAGAGGCACAAGGCTCGGAGGGAAGGGAGAGACGACGATGGCCCGCGGAGAGGGTTCGAGTTCAAACAATCGATGCGGTTGCGTTGAACTGCTAACTCCGCTCAGTGACCCTGGAGTTCTCGTTGATGACGGCAATGAACGCTGGTCTCTCGGGTCAGCAACCATAAGAGTGCGCCGAAAAAGTGGAAGGTGACGTGCAATCGTCCTAAAATGAAGATGACGACGATCCACTGGCCCGACTTCCCGAGGGGTGTCTCTTCACCATCGCAGAGCTGCAGAGGACGTTCTGCCAGTTCTCGGAAGAGAAGATCCGGTAGATGGCCCAAGGTTATGGCTTCAGCTTCGCTGTCCTCAAAGTTGCCGCATGGGAGCTGCGAGGCAGAGTGCGGCGAGGTAGTTAACGAAGACGAGGAAGGGAGGAGTCATCCATGTTCCCGAACACAGACAGTAAGAGCAGCATCACGCCCGGGATCCCGGGGATAATATGGTAGAAACATGTGGGCTGAAAGATCGTCAGCAAGGGGTACGCTGGCAAGTCGTGCAGTATTGGGATCTGGATGGCCATGGAGCCAAATGTGGGCACGAGGTCGAGATAGTTGTTGCCCTGCATGAAGAAGCTACGACAATTCGCACTGCAATCTCGATGTAGAACACGATAGTGAGCACTAGCTCACCAATATTGAGGATCTGCCGTGGCAGTTGAAGTATATACTGAGGAGAGGGGGAAGAGGGTCAAAGATGGTGATAAACAGCCAACAGTCGTAAAGCGAGAATGACCAGAGAGCGCATCAAGAGGAGAGACGCTGTGGAATGAGCCCATGCTGCCAAGCCAAGAATGTGTCAGCAAAAACTCTAGACATGACCACAATTTATATCTAACTTACTACAGTAACTTAGGCTCATTGACTCGGCCAACTGGTTGGAGCTGCGCCTGATAACAGGGCTTCCATTAGTGGGCGCGTGACCGTCCTAACAGCGTAGGTCGAAAGGGACAGTTCAGAGGGCTTACCTCACGTAGCCGCGGACATGTTTCGTAATCATGGGTTCGTGCAACTTCCATGGTGTCGCCCGTGGCTGGTACGCTCTCCATGACCACACCTACGCGGCATGAGCTGAGGGCCGAGAAAGTGGGAATACAGCTCACCAGTGAACGTGCTCGCAGAGATGGTGATGTACTAAATCACACTGGACGTTAAAACATAGGATGCTAGAGAAGGCAAAATGACCTACTATGCCAGGAGTATTCCGTGCTATGAAAAGCGCGTATATGCCCGACCAGCGCTCTCACAATCGGAGTGTTGTTCGGCCGGCCATGAATCAGTACATCTGCGGTAGGTGGTGGCGTTACGAGTATGGCCAGACAATACAAAAAAAAACGCCATAAAAAGGATGCATAGGGATTTGAACGAGACGAACCAAAGCGAAAGGAGACTCACGGGATGGTGAGATGTGAGAGCGGGCGTCAGGGGACCATGCCAGGTTCATTAAGTAGGGAGAGGCATGCATACACGGCGGTCTTGAACAGCTTGTTCAAACTTTGAAAGCAATGCTGGCCAAAAAAAGAGTTTTTTCAGTTGGTCGCTGTCACAGCCATTGACATGATCAAGCTACCCGAAGCGACGTGGTAACATCGAGGATCTTCTGACCGTTGGCATGGAAACTCTGCCAACCTGGTCCGTAGAAGTGTCGCACGAGGGGCGTCGATGGCATTCAACTGGCGTATGTGACGCCATCTGCGTAGCCCGAGGCTGATCAGCAAAACGCTCAGAAGCCATTAGAGCACTGTCGGTGGCTTACCTCGGAAACCATCAGCAAGGCCTTGCGGAAAAAACAGTTCCGTCCTGAAATGTTGAATGTCAGCCAGTGCCCTTTGTCAGGGCGGAGGGACATGCACATGAACAAGACAATATGGACGGTGAACAGCACCGTCATCATCTGCGACAGCTGAAGAACAGCGCGAAGATGACTACACCACTGAGAATGTCGCAGGCCACAAAGAAGATGAAGATCGATGTGCGGAAGGAATTAAAGGAGAACCCGTTGATATCCGCTGGACGGCAAGCTGGACGGGGAACGCGAACGCACCGGCTCGTCGATGCAATCAGTGAGCCCGGACGCGTTCCCATCGTTTCACTGGTTCGTCAAGCCCACGAAGATGTTTAGACTCGACTGATGGAGGAGAACAAGTAGGGATGCGGCAGCATCAAGAATCTGTGTGACGCCGGAGGTAATCGGAGGCCCAAATGTTGAGCGCATCTTCTTGATCAACATGAGAGCGCAGCGCCATGAGTGCACAGGCGAAGTGGCTGAGACCGCAAATAAAATTGAGGGGGAGAGTATGTACTTTTTCTCCTGTTTTTTCTCCGTGACGTAAACGTCCCGCGGTCGATTGTTTAGGCCGTTTAGGGGCTCACTGAACTGGTATGTCTAACTTATGTTGTCATCTATTCCATCCATCTATTACCGCAAAACCAGTCTAATTGGGGGACGAAGGCCAAATATGGTACGTAATTAATTAATGGATTAGCTGATCCAAGGTGTGAGGAGCAAGAGACGTAGCCCAGAGGCTAAGAATGAAGTCAATGTCCCCAGAATAAGAAGTCTGCGACTTCAAATTCAACGCGATTATTGAACGTCGTCGGGTCCTCGATCCGAATCACGTGGAAGGGGAGGGGTGCATGCCAGTAGTTCGTTACCATCCTTGTCACAGATTTTCCCTACAATTTGACAATAGTTCGTAATAGTGAGCAGTAAGACGGTACATCGCGCACCATTGATGTCGGGGTGGTACATGTGGAGGGTCAGGATCCTGCTGACCCCTATCTCTGGGCGGTGAGGAGTTTATACCTTGTTCAGGTTCTGGGCTGATGTCGGACCTGGGTGGTGAGTAATCCCAGTCGACATGAGGGTCAACGTCCATGTCAAGATAATTGGACGACGGCGCAGGAGGCGGCATGTGGTCAGATGGAGCAGGTAATCAGATGGAGCAAGGGACGACATGTGGTCAGATGGAGCAGGAGACGACATGCGGTCAGGAGATTGCTCGTCATCTTGTGATCGATGCGAGTGCTGAAATCCCAAACTATCGACTGAGGGTGACAGCACCTTGAACGGAGGTGGGCTGTGCTGTCGTTTGACTTCTAAGGCATTAGGGTGCAATGTCTGGTGCGTCCCGTATTGCTACGAAAGTGCCGGGGACAATAGGCGCAAGGAAGAGGAGGAGAGCCAAGTGCCTGAGTGTGAGCATCGTGAGCGTTCCAAAGACGTAGATCCCCTGGTAGCATATTGGAAGGACGGGATCAAAGGTGTAAGGTATAATATAAGAGGCAGTGGAAAAGGCGGGAAAGAGGGCGTGGTAAAATCCAATATGCCTATAAGAGCCTGTCCGGCGGCGAAAGAGGGAGCGGCCGAGGTCGCATGTGACCTTTTTCGCGGTGGGGGAAAGAGGTGGCGTGCGACTGCAAAGGAACTCAGTCGTGTTCCCGAACGCCCGAACGCTACTTTGGTCGCGACAGAGAAATTGATAATTATGTAAATTAGTCACGTATGACTAACCGTGACCTCGATGCCACACTTCGGATGCCACCACCGATGCCACCACCCAAGCCACCACCAACTTGAACACGCTGCTCGTGGCCTTGACTGGAGTGGTCAATGCCATCCGACCTCCCGCCCCATCAGCTACTGCCGCCACTGAATTCGCCATGAACATGATTGAAGATGAAGAAGGCTTCTCCAACAATGACCGAGCCCGCGCTGCAAATGCAGGTGCGTCGCGATGAAGTCCCGAGGTGCGCGCAAAGCTCTCATTCAGGACGCGATGGAAATGCCTTGGGAAAAGCCCCGGAGTCTCAAGTAGCGGTGGGTTCTTAGATACACGCAAAAGCACGTAAATAAACTGTACATTATCATTGTCTTTTTCTATAATCTGAATGCACGCGAAGTCAATCAAAAGTCGTGCATGCGTTGCAGCGCTGCAACGATACGACTGATATTACATAATAATTAATTGTGTCACGTCTATGCGACTCAGAAAGAGAAAGAGGTCAGAAACGACTCTAGAGTCGTTTCTCACTTTTGGCAGGGCGGTCGCTTACGACCGTGGTCGCCTGCTGCATCGATCCGAGTCATACCGATACCAATATCCTATATCCTGACTTTCCTTTTTATTTATTTTTACTAGGCCCATTACCGGAACCGGCACCAGTGAGTGTTGGGATTCGGCCCGGAACGGACGCAGTCCGGCAAACCGAGGCTAGACCGACATATTAGATAATCGGAATATTATTGTAGTTAAACGGTTATCTATGAATAATATTTGTAAGCAGAGGAGAAATACGCTCTCCTCTGGACCTCCACGCTCGTACATTTTTCATCTATTCGGCTGCTCGCTGCCATAAATCTCTGCAGTGAGAATGTATTCTCACATTTGGCTGGTGCCGCGAGCGACCATTTCGCCGCCGGACAGGCTCTTAGATAAGTCTAATGTCGCCGCGTGCTTACATAGATGAACGGTAATGGTTAACAGCCCCCCCAAGGGTAGGAGGCGCGTCACCGGTGATCATGATGTGCGTTATTTACTTTCATTTTCATTGCCACCTACTTGTTGTCATTTACACCAATACAGGAACTCGTAATCCGAAAGCCATCAAAGGTTGGAGAGCCAATGGAATTGAAGAAAGCGCGAAATGAAGACTTCTGGCTTGGCTCGATGGCAAATGGTTCCGCCAAACCTTCATCACGACGTATATGGCTTATGTTGGCCAAACAATGGACTCTTGGGATGTTCCCACCAAGCTAGCGGTCGAGACGATGCAAAGGATCTGGGATGGGTCTGGTGGTTGTGACTACGAAATCACGGCAAAGCACTGCCGTCTATCAAAAGGTATGTCGTAGGTTTGCTCTTGGCCATATAACTAATAACCTCGTTCAGGCTGTCCAACGCCTTGCAGACTCGTGGCGAAACGTCATTGGTTCTAGTGGCGTTGCCGTCCTTCTGACGCATTTTGACTCTGATGTTACCTTGAGAGACTCGGATACGGAACGTCAAGGATTTGCCAACTACCACCTTGCCGATCTTCGCTTTGCGTACAAGCAATCTAACCTTGTAGATAAAAAGGTGAGCCTTGATGAAACACACCTTCTATATCCGTCGAACCGACTCGAACAATGGCATTTTAGAAATGGAAAGGGCTCTTCCGCAACCCCTTGATCCTCCAGGTGTTTGCTGCTCACCTCTCGGTCATTGACGGTTCCAAGGAGTTCCTCGGCCTCGACAAAACTCTTGCTTGTGGTGCATTGGGTCTGAGCGTGGCGTCGGTATATGTATTTTACTGAGCTATACTAACTTGTGCTAGGTGGAGCGAGCACTGAAGCTTGTTGCAACTGGCACGCTGACAATCGATCTGGTCAATGCTGCGAAGGGTAGGACCATGAACCTCCCTAAGACCATGAATGTTGGCAGCGGCAAGGAATCGACGCGCCAGACATCACCTTCAATAACAGTATCGAACAAATACTCATTTCCCTGACAGGTGATCATCCTCCCTCCTCCCCCCCCCTTCTCTCCATAAACAAAAAAACAGTGCGTAACAGTCCCATCCTTTTAAACCCGACACTCCGCGTCCAACAAAAACCTCGAGGTCTACACAATCTATCGCAGGCCCAGGCACCATCTCTAGCAGGTTACGGGGTCCGTGACCGGAAATGAAGCTCACGCGCGAGAGGTGAACGGTGTGCGAAGGCACAGGAGAGAGACAAATGAAAATCAGGAATCGCCTACTACATGCTCCGGCCTCGCCACCAGCCTGATTGGAAGCTGTCTTGGGTCACGACGCGCAAACACCATTTTCATACTAATGATGGTCAGAGTCAGTCGGTTAGTGCTAACGGACCCAAGGCAGCCAGGACCCCTCCGTGTAGACCCGGAACGGGTGAAAAAAAACAAAGCATGCGTATTTTTATTATTCATATCTCCCTGGATCGTTCTGATATTGATGACAGGCCGTCCAGCTGCCACTCAACCGCTATGACACGACCACAATTATCTACTGCAAAATGACAACGTCACCCCCATGCTCGTGAGCGAAATGCCATGCTGCATTATTCCACAGATGGAGAGACAGACGGGCACCTGTGAGTTGTTGTCTTTGTCGTTGATCGTGCCACTTCCACTAGCGATCTCCTTGCGGCCATCGATAACGAGGGGGTGATGACAGAAGAGGTTGGTTAACCACGCCTTGGACAAGCACAAAGCTGACTTTATTCGTGACCACGTTCTGGACCTTTTCTCAAACGAATGCCGTGCAGGGGATCTGCCAGACGCTCGTCCGGCCCACAGGTGGCGAATCGCACATCCGGATGGCCCCTGACGCCGGTTCTCACAGATCTCTCCGTACCACGAGTCTCCTTTCGCTTTGGCTCGTCTCGTTCAAATCCTTCTACATTATTTTTGTGGGGTTTTTCTTTCTTTGTATTGTCTGACCATACTCGTAACATTCCCACCTATCACAGATGTACTGATCCATAGCCCGTCGAGCAAGACTCCGATTATGGGAGCGCCGGTTGGGCATGTACACGCTTTTCATAACGTAGAATACTCCTTGCATCGTAGGTCGTTCTGCCTTCTCCGGCGTCCCATGTTTTAACGTCGAGCGTGATTTAGTGCATCATGATAACACGTTCACTGGTGAGCTATATTCCCACTTTCTCAGTGCATTGTACCCTCAGTGCTCATATGAATGCCCCGTAGGTGTGGTCATCGAGAGCGTTTCATGTGCGTGCCAGCCATAGGAGACACGGTGGAAGTCAGTCGCACGAGCCCACGATTACGACACATTTCCCCTGCTACGTAAGGTATGCTATGCCGTTACGCGCCCACTTATAACTTAGAAGCCCCGTTGTCTAGCGCAGCTCCAACCGGCGCTGCTTGGTCCGGCAAAGAGGATCATTCTCCTTCATCAGGCCTGTTCTCGTCACAGTCACCTCCCGTCCTCTTCGACCCGGGCCCGGCACTCTGACATCGACAAACGACAGCAAGAGTGCACTGGTTGTTGGGACGCAAGCGCCCTTCGTTGCGGGCCGAGCTGTCACGCCTCTTCTGTCACGGCAGAAGATCCCTCTGGTCGGTGATCGCCAGGACTACACGTGCCACTGAGTTCTCTTTTTGGAATTCGTTGCGATGCTGCAGTGTTGACGGCGTCGTCCCTTGTTGTACAGGCAGCGTGTGAAGCGGTGCAGACAATGCGAGTATCCGTTCTGGGTAGGCCAGGGAAGGAAACGGTCGCGTGCCGACAACCTCAAAGAGAGCGACTACGAGGACTCGCCACCACCGCTCACAAAGACAAGACGGCAGTCGTGGCAGGTCTCTGCGCCAACTTCTGCATCACTCCCGTGTTTGTCTATCCGACTATTTTCCTCCTCTGCTATCTCAAGTGCACACTCCACACCCGCCTGCTTTTGGCCTTCCTTTCGTCTTCGCTCTCATCATGGTTCTCGCGTCTTGCCCACTTTCCCATCTCTACTCTTTTTTGACCCATTCCAGTGTGGACGGACGCCCGGGTGGCCAGGTCCCCCTCCCACTAATCCCTTGCTTCGCGGGCGTTGTGTAGCATATAAAAGTGGGTGATAGTTCACGTGGATATTCTCCGTTGTATGTTAGGATCTACATACGCAGTAGTTTCCGGCCCTGTGCCGCTCTTGGATACTCTAAAGGCCTACGATATGCTAGTAAGTCGGACGTTGTCACCTAATAGTAAATACGTCTTCGAGCTCGGAGTTTGTTCACTGCAAGTCGTGGATAGCGTCCATCCCAATATGGCAGAAATGGACGCTCGGTTGTAAAGTGTCCAGCCGGAGTTTACCCGATAATAAATTGAAATTTTAGTGACAGGTGAACGACTGGTGAACGCCGCTCAGCTACGGCCTGAGCTGCCCCCAGCCGCATGGGTCACCCTTCGTCCATGCTCCATCATACATCCCCGGTTGTCTACGAACGACGCCGATGTGCAAATGTATTTTTTGCATGGTTTTACGAGAATGGGGGGAAGGCGGTCACTTCAAATCCATCCTTTGCAACCCAACGTGCGCGACGTCGTCGTGAAAATATACAACGTGTGCATGATTTCACCTTTGATTCTCGATACGACTCACTGAATGTACGTTCTCCACATTGTTCACTTTTATCAGCAGACAATTAATCAAAACCATGCGTTGGCCGATCCTCAATTGGACAGTCATTTTCTCTCCAGCCTGGGCCGTTCTTTGATAGGTGGAGCGCCCTTCATCGTATTCTGCATCGTTCTGGTGGGGGTCTATGCCTTGTTTTTGTAGGTTCTGGCGGTAGTCCCATGCTAGTTTTGCCATTCTTTTGGTGTTCCGTCTTTTGGTGTTCCGCTCGTACTGAGGGAGTTTTCGGTCGAGTGAGTATTTGTAGGCGGCGTGCGTGGTCTCTCGGGTTCTTTTTCTCGCTTCGCGCTGACCATATTCCTCCCAAATTTTCACTGTGGTCCATAGCTCTAGCGTGGTAGTAATTATTGTTGCTGGTTGGGTCTAACTTTTCCAGGTCAGACAGTTGCAGCGGTTGGTGAGGAAGGCCTCATTTGCTCCCAGGGAATCTATTCCCGGGGTTGTTTGGGAGCCTCTTTTTTCAGATCCTTTTTCGGTGTGTTCCATTTACGGTGTTTTTCTCTGTGTTTTTTTTTGCGCAGATAATTTACTCGTGCTCATAGCCAAGTGCGCTCCCATGGACCGATTTGGCGGGAGGTCTCTCCGTGGGCCGACTACACCCCCCTTCACGTCGGTGCCATCGCCATCGTCACCTCTTTCACATGCCACGTATGCTCGGGTCGAGATAATGCTTTGGTTAGTGCCTGCGGTTTGCTCTGGGTCTCGGCAAGTTCCGATTTTAGGTATAGTGTTCTCCACCAAATCCCGAATCCAGTTGCTACCGCGGATCAATGCGCTTCGCTCTCTTGTGGATTTGAGGGTTTTGCGCCATTGCGACTACTCCGTTATTATCTCCTTTTATTGCCTGCAGGGTGAGCCCGTTTGAATCCTAATTCTTCATATAGACTTCTTGACCAACAGGCTTCGGGTCCCCCCACTGATAAGGCGATATATTCCGCCTCTGTTGAGGATAACTTCTTTGATTGTTAACTGATCGTGCCGCCTCTTACTGAGAAGACATCCCGGCACGTCCGCATAAACGAAGTTAACTTCTCTATTTTTGTTTGGTAGCGCTGAATAAGTTATGCCGTAGGTTTTTGTTCCAGCCAATACCATAAAATGGGCCTTTGCGCTGCAGTATGTTGTAGGCTTGGATTGGCTGTGTACACCACTGACCTATTTACAGCACGGGCTATATCCGATCGAGTTGTGTTTGCGAGGAATTGTAATTCTCTGAGAAGCCTGGCGTACGAATTGCTTCGATTGCCCTCATTGTCATCAAGATTCGGCTCAAGTTTGATGTTCGGGTCCATCGGCATCGCTACCGGGTTTGCTCGTTGCAAGCTCTCTCACTCTAATATGGCTTCGATATTATCTTGTCTGAGAGATCGTAACCGCCCTTTCCTTTCATGCAATATCTATGCCGACGATTTTCGCCGGTTCTCCCATATCTGTGGCTTCCCATTCGGAATGTAAGTCACTCTTCATTTTTGCCATGAGCGATTCCGTTGTCATGAACAGTAATAGATCATCTACCCAGACCATTATGATCTTAATATTTTCCTCGTCTCGCCTCGAATACGACCACAGATCTACCCTCAAGTGTGCTTTCTTGACTTCTGGTCTAGCTCTCGGTTCCACTCGCGTCTGGATTGATTCAGTCCCTACAGCGTTTTTACGACTTGGCCAGTTTCTTCTGAAACCGAAGCCCATATGGCGTCACGTTTTGAACGAGCGATTTCTGATATAACTCGCGTGAGCTACTGCGTGCACACATGAGAACTCGGGTAAGTCCTGCCCGATTTTCATTGCACGTGCTAGCTTGACTAATGTTCAATTCGCTCTTTCAGCAATTCCGTTTTGCGCAGGTGGGTAAGGCGTAGTCGTTGAATTTTCGACACCTCGCTCACAGCACCATGGCTTTAAAGACTCGTTTATAAATCCCTTGTCTGGTCTATGCGAATCGTACGCGAGGATTTTCCGTGAGTTTGGAGGTATGATAAATTATTTTTCGCCGCTTGCGCTGCTTCATCCTTCCTTTCAGGAAGTTCACAGTAATATATCATGCAGTATCATCGATGAATGGAACGAAATACTGGCATCCGTTTATGGAAACAAGGTTGTATTTTTCCCACACGGAGATATGAGTAAGTTCTCGTTTGTCTGCTAACTTCTTTGTTATAGGGTTCTTCATATTATTTCGCTTCTGGTTTCCCAAGTATATCTTCAGTCGCTCCACGGGATCTTTTACGAGTTAATTTTGATCGCATCTGGGTTGGTACGGAATAATTTCTGCGCGGCGGTGACTGTATGCTCGAGCTCGTTGGACTCATGTACTGCGTCAAGGTATCACCACATGGACATTTTTCCCGCCACCATCCCGCCCTTGTCAAGAAGGGCCTAGTTATGGTCAAAGCTTCTGAGGCACTTTGCTCGAACAACCTGCCGCACGAATCGCACGTGACTGACGTGTCCGAATCTCGTTTGTGCCAGGTTTCCCAAATCCCAAGTATGTCTTCAGTCGCTCCACGGGGTATTACTCGCATCTTATACAAGCTATTTTTAATTTTCTTTCCCACTGCGACAGTTATTCTGTCCCTGTTGATCAAGCTAAGCGTTCCTTGGCCGCTTTTGCACGTACCACCGGCGTTGTCCCATTTTCCGAGGGATAATATCCTTATTTATGTGTAAGACATGCTGCAGCCGCAAATATATGCGCGACCACCGCATATGGGTACCAACTCAACGGTCCCTCATCTCAGGACGGGTCCTTTTATACCCCCGACGCCGGTGACAGAAACGTCTTTCAAGGCTTGTACTGTTTGAATGCTTCTCGTCGATTGACAACGTGTAAAGTTGTAGCGCTGTCAGCCAGCCAACTGTAATGGATCAAACGCTCATCGATTCCCTTCAGGCTACGGACATCATTGTCGTCGAAATCATAGTCTTCGCCAATATCTTCAAACCTATCTTCCTCAGCGCTGAAAGTGACGATGTCTTCGGCTCGTTCTTCGATATTGGTCTCTTTTTCTTTGCCGCTCCTCTCCTCTGAATCGCCATAGTCCGACTTCTTCCTCTTCTGTTTATTGCGATCCCAGCAATCCTTCGTCAATGTCTGCAAATAGAAACAATCCTCGATCACGTGGTTACGTCATCCACACAATTTGCAACGAGTGCGTTTAGTCAAGCTATGTCCATTGGCGACCGCCTGATTAACACTCCCCTTTCCGGGTACGCTCCTGGCGACGATTCCAATAAAATGTTGTGAGGTGAGCTGTTTCTTTGAGTCATCCTCTACGAAGTAATTCTTCCGCTGACGTATTGTCGAGCGAATACATCCCAAGAGAGAGGCAATGCCTGTAGGTCAGGGAGTCTACAATTTTCGTGGCTGCCATATTATGCGTTCCCAGTGCCCTGAGAGTATTCAAGAACTCAATAATGTTAGCGTTTTCGTCCGCGTTGGTACGGAATAATTTCTGCGCGGCGGTAACTGTATGCTCGAACTCGCTGGACTCATGTACTACCTCAAGGTATCACCACATGGCTCTGGCGGTGTCGCACTTGCTCACATGAAGCATTTTCATACAGGATATATTAGTTCGCGATAATCACTCGTGCGTAATTACTCGGTGCCGGCTGGCTCCCCACAGTCCTTGCACATGGAAACGCAAGCCTGTGAGTGCAGATACAAGTGGGGTAACAGGCTCGGTGGTGGCGGTGGCGATATTGTGTATTGAGAGCATACGGTAACAGTCAGGGGACTGGTGGAAACTATCTGTCGTCGTTTTTGACAAGGCAAAATCCCGTTGATGCTTCTCGGCGGCAGCGTTGACATCAACGTGCCCCAACCTGGTCAACGTCAGCAGCGACAACGACATAGGATATGGCACCGACGCATACCTGCTCAGTGCTGCGTTGTTTTTTTCCAGACCTTCGCTACTGACCTCACCCTCATCTGCCGAGCTACGTGAGTGTCGGCCCAACTACAGCACTCTGCTTACTCTCCTCGGGGCTGCCTGCAACATACCATGAGGACTATGACGACGACTGCAGCGGCAGGCAGCCCCGAGTCTGATGCACCGCAACGACCACGTTGATGACGACGAGCGCGGGTCCACAACATATCGGTGACGACTGCAACTCGAAGACCGCGACAACGTCTAGGGGCACGCCACCGATGTATCCAAAATACGTGAGTGTCCTCCAACCAAGGTGCCAATACTCAGCTCACTTCAGCTCCTCCGAGCTGTCCGCAACTACCACGATACCACGATGACTACGACGATAAGGACGAGGACTGCAGCAGCATGCAGCTCCGAGTCACACACGCCGCCGCCGACAACCGAGAGCGACTACGAGGACTCGCCATCGCTCACAAAGACAGGGTGGCAGCCGTGGCCGGTCTCTGCGCCAACCTCTGCGTCACTCCCGTGTCGACTATTTTCCTCCTGTGTTATCGCAAGTGCACATTGCACACTTACCTGCTTTTGGCTTTGCTCTTGTCTTCGCTCTCGTCATGGTTCTCGTGTCTTGCCCACTTTCCGAGTCCCTTCTCTCCATTTTTATTATCTGCTCTTTTTTGTCTAATCCCAGTACGGACGCCCGGTCAGGTCCCCCTCCCCCTACTCCCTTACTTCACGGGCGTTGTGTAGCATATGAAAGTGGGTGATAATTCACGTCGATATTTTCCGTTTGTATTCAAATTAGTTAGCATCTACATACAGGTCGTTTCCGGCACTGTGCCGCTCTTGGATACTGTAAAGGCCATACGATATACTAGTAATAATAACTGTCATCCAATAGTAAATACATTTTCCACGCCGTTTGCAACGAGGTTTCCAAGTTCCTTCCTGAGATGTGCCAATGTGTTTAGTCAAGCTACGTCCATTGGTGACCACTTGATTGACACTTTCCCCTTTCAGCACGTTCCTGGCGACCATGCCAATAAAATGTTACAAGGTGAGCTGTTTCTTTGGGTCATCTTCAAGGAAAGTAATTCTTCCGCTGACGTATTATCGATTGGCAGATGAAGATCTTGAACCATAGGTCAGGGAGTCTACACAATGGTTTATACTGAGTACATGGACTGTGAATGAGCTCAAGGAGGGCATGTAATTACATGATTTACATCACTGTCGCTTCCGCTGGTGCTGTCATCGTGATCGGGGTCGCGGTCGTCGGGTGACACTGCTGCTGCTGCCACCAATCTCATTCCCTGACGACTCGGACGCGACGGCAATGAGATTGGTGGCAGCAGCAGCAGTGTCACCCGACGACCGCGACCCCGATCACGATGACAGCACCAGCGGAAGCGACAGTGATGTAAATCATGTAATTACATGCCCTCCTTGAGCTCATTCACAGTCCATGTACTCAGTATAAACCATTGTGTAGACTCCCTGACCTATGGTTCAAGATCTTCATCTGCCAATCGATAATACGTCAGCGGAAGAATTACTTTCCTTGAAGATGACCCAAAGAAACAGCTCACCTTGTAACATTTTATTGGCATGGTCGCCAGGAACAGTGCTGAAAGGGGAAAGTGTCAATCAAGTGGTCACCAATGGACGTAGCTTGACTAAACACATTGGCACATCTCAGGAAGGAACTTGGAAACCTCGTTGCAAATGGCGTGGAAAATGTATTTACTATTGGATGACAGTTATTATTACTAGTATATCGTATGGCCTTTACAGTATCCAAGAGCGGCACAGTGCCGGAAACGACCTGTATGTAGATGCTAACTAATTTGAATACAAACGGAAAATATCGACGTGAATTATCACCCACTTTCATATGCTACACAACGCCCGTGAAGTAAGGGAGTAGGGGGAGGGGGACCTGACCGGGCGTCCGTACTGGGATTAGACAAAAAAGAGCAGATAATAAAAATGGAGAGAAGGGACTCGGAAAGTGGGCAAGACACGAGAACCATAACGAGAGCGAAGACAAGAGCAAAGCCAAAAGCAGGTAAGTGTGCAATGTGCACTTGCGATAACACAGGAGGAAAATAGTCGACACGGGAGTGACGCAGAGGTTGGTGCAGAGACCTGGCCACGGCTGCCACCCTGTCTTTGTGAGCGATGGCGAGTCCTCGTAGTCGCTCTCGGTTGTCGGCAGGCGGCGTGTGTGACTCGGAGCTGCATGCTGCTGCAGTCCTCGTCCTTATCGTCGTAGTCATCGTGGTATCGTGGTAGTTGCGGACAGCTCGGAGGAGCTGAAGTGAGCTGAGTATTGGCACCTTGGTTGGAGGACACTCACGTATTTTGGATACATCGGTGGCGTGCCCCTAGACGTTGTCGCGGTCTTCGAGTTGCAGTTGTCACCGATATGTTGTGGACCCACGCTCGTCGTCATCAACGTGGTCGTTGCGGTGCATCAGACTCGGGGCTGCCTGCCGCTGCAGTCGTCGTCATAGTCCTCATGGTATGTTGCAGGCAGCCCTGAGGAGAGTAAGCAGAGTGCTGTAGTTGGGCCGACACTCACGTAGCTCGGCAGATGAGGGTGAGGTCAGTAGCGAAGGTCTGGAAAAAAACAACGCAGCACTGAGCAGGTATGCGTCGGTGCCATATCCTATGTCGTTGTCGCTGCTGACGTTGACCAGGTTGGGGCACATTGATGTCAACGCTGCCGCCGAGAAGCATCAACGGGATTTTGCCTTGTCAAAAACAATGACAGATAGTTTCCACCAGTCCCCTGACTGTTACCGTATGCTCTCAATACACAATATCGCCACCGCCACCACCGAGCCTGTTACCCCACTTGTATCTGCACTCACAGGCTTGCGTTTCCATGTGCAAGGACTGTGGGGAGCCAGCCGGCACCGAGTAATTACGCACGAGTGATTATCGTGAACTAATATATCCTGTATGAAAATGCTTCATGTGAGCAAGTGCGACACCACCAGAGCCATGTGGTGATACCTTGAGGTAGTACATGAGTCCAGCGAGTTCGAGCATACAGTTACTGCCGCGCAGAAATTATTCCGTACCAACGCGGACGAAAACGCTAACATTATTGAGTTCTTGAATACTCTCAGGGCACTGGGAACGCATAATATGGCAGCCACGAAAATTGTAGACTCCCTGACCTACAGGCATTGCCTCTCTCTTGGGATGTATTCGCTCGACAATACGTCAGCGGAAGAATTACTTCGTAGAGGATGACTCAAAGAAACAGCTCACCTCACAACATTTTATTGGAATCGTCGCCAGGAGCGTACCCGGAAAGGGGAGTGTTAATCAGGCGGTCGCCAATGGACATAGCTTGACTAAACGCACTCGTTGCAAATTGTGTGGATGACGTAACCACGTGATCGAGGATTGTTTCTATTTGCAGACATTGACGAAGGATTGCTGGGATCGCAATAAACAGAAGAGGAAGAAGTCGGACTATGGCGATTCAGAGGAGAGGAGCGGCAAAGAAAAAGAGACCAATATCGAAGAACGAGCCGAAGACATCGTCACTTTCAGCGCTGAGGAAGATAGGTTTGAAGATATTGGCGAAGACTATGATTTCGATGACAATGATGTCCGTAGCCTGAAGGGAATCGATGAGCGTTTGATCCATTACAGTTGGCTGGCTGACAGCGCTACAACTTTACACGTTGTCAATCGACGAGAAGCATTCAAACAGTACAAGCCTTGAAAGATGTTTCTGTCACCGGCGTCGGGGGTATAAAAGGACCCGTCCTGAGATGAGGGACCGTTGAGTTGGCACCCATATGTGGTGGTCGCGCATATATTTGCGGCTGCAGCATGTCTTACACATAAATAAGGATATTATCCCTCAGAAAATGGGACAACGCCGGTGGTACGTGCAAAAGCGGCCAAGGAACGCTTAGCTTGATCAACAGGGACAGAATAACTGTCGCAGTGGGAAAGAAAATTAAAAATAGCTTGTATAAGATGCGAGTAATACCCCGTGGAGCGACTGAAGACATACTTGGGATTTGGGAAACCTGGCACAAACGAGATTCGGACACGTCAGTCACGTGCGATTCGTGCGGCAGGTTGTTCGAGCAAAGTGCCTCAGAAGCTTTGACCATAACTAGGCCCTTCTTGACAAGGGCAGGATGGTGGCGGGAAAAATGTCCATGTGGTGATACCTTGACGCAGTACATGAGTCCAATGAGCTCAAGCATACAGTCACCGCTGCACAGAAATTATTCCGTACCAACCCAGATGCGATCAAAATTAACTTGTAAAAGATCCCGTGGAGCGACTGAAGATATACTTGGGAAACCAGAAGCGAAATAATATGAAGAACCCTATAACAAAGAAGTTAGCAGACAAACGAGAACTTACTCATATCTCCGTGTGGGAAAAATACAACCTTGTTTCCATAAACGGATGCCAGTATTTCGTTCCATTCATCGATGATACTGCATGATATATTACTGTGAACTTCCTGAAAGGAAGGATGAAGCAGCGCAAGCGGCGAAAAATAATTTATCATACCTCCAAACTCACGGAAAATCCTCGCGTACAATTCGCATAGACCAGACAAGGGATTTATAAACGAGTCTTTAAAGCCATGGTGCTGTGAGCGAGGTGTCGAAAATTCAACAACTACGCCTTACCCACCTGCGCAAAACGGAATTGCTGAAAGAGCGAATTGAACATTAGTCAAGCTAGCACGTGCAATGAAAATCGGGCAGGACTTACCTGAGTTCTCATGTGTGCACGCAGTAGCTCACGTGAGTTATATCAGAAATCGCTCGTTCAAAACATGACGCCATATGGGCTTCGGTTTCAGAAGAAACTGGCCAAGTCATAAAAACGCTGTAGGGACTGAATCAATCCAGACGCGAGTGGAACCGAGAGCTAGACCAGAAGTCAAGAAAGCACACTTGAGGGTAGATCTGTGGTCGTATTCGAGGCGAGACGAGGAAAATATTAAGATCATAATGGTCTGGGTAGATGATCTATTACTGTTCATGACAACGGAATCGCTCATGGCAAAAATGAAGAGTGACTTACATTCCGAATGGGAAGCCACAGATATGGGAGAACCGGCGAAAATCGTCGGCATAGATATTGCATGAAAGGAAAGGGCGGTTATGATCTCTCAGACAAGATAATATCGAAGCCATATTAGAGTGAGAGAGCTTGCAACGAGCAAACCCGGTAGCGATGCCGATGGACCCGAACATCAAACTTGAGCCGAATCTTGATGACAATGAGGGCAATCGAAGCAATTCGTACGCCAGGCTTCTCAGAGAATTACAATTCCTCGCAAACACAACTCGATCGGATATAGCCCGTGCTGTAAATAGGTCAGTGGTGTACACAGCCAATCCAAGCCTACAACATACTGCAGCGCAAAGGCCCATTTTATGGTATTGGCTGGAACAAAAACCTACGGCATAACTTATTCAGCGCTACCAAACAAAAATAGAGAAGTTAACTTCGTTTATGTGGACGTGCCGGGATGTCTTCTCAGTAAGAGGCGGCACGATCAGTTAACAATCAAAGAAGTTATCCTCAACAGAGGCGGAATATATCGCCTTATCAGTGGGGGGACCCGAAGCCTGTTGGTCAAGAAGTCTATATGAAGAATTAGGATTCAAACGGGCTCACCCTGCAGGCAATAAAAGGAGATAATAACGGAGTAGTTGCAATGGCGCAAAACCCTCAAATCCACAAGAGAGTGAAGCGCATTGATCCGCGGTAGCAACTGGATTCGGGATTTGGTGGAGAACACTATACCTAAAATCAGAACTTGCCGAGACCCAGAGCAAACCGCAGGCACTAACCAAAGCATTATCTCGACCCGAGCATACGTGGCATGTGAAAGAGGTGACGATGGCGATGGCACCGACGTGAAGGGGGGTGTAGTTGGCCCACGGAGAGACCTCCTGCCAAATCGGTCCATGGGAGCGCACTTGGCTATGAGCACAAGTAAATTATCTGCGCAAAAAAAAACACAGAGAAAAACACCGTAAATGGAACACACCGAAAAAGGATCTGAAAAAAGAGGCTCCCAAACAACCCCGGGAATAGATTCCCTGGGAGCAAATGAGGCCTTCCTCACCAACCGCTGCAACTGTCTGACCTGGAAAAGTTAGACCCAACCAGCAACAATAATTACTACCACGCTAGAGCTATGGACCACAGTGAAAATTTGGGAGGAATATGGTCAGCGCGAAGCGAGAAAAAGAACCCGAGAGACCACGCACGCCGCCTACAAATACTCACTCGACCGAAAACTCCCTCAGTACGAGCGGAACACCAAAAGACGGAACACCAAAAGAATGGCAAAACTAGCATGGGACTACTGCCAGAACCTACAAAAACAAGGCATAGACCCCCACCAGAACGATGCAGAATACGATGAAGGGTGCTCCACCTATCAAAGAACGGCCCAGGCTGGAGAGAAAATGACTGTCCAATTGAGGATCGGCCAACGCATGGTTTTGATTAATTGTCTGCTGATAAAAGTGAACAATGTGGAGAACATACATTCAGTGAGTCGTATTGAGAATCAAAGGTGAAATCATGCACACGTTATATATTTTCACGACGATGTCGCGCACGTTGGGTTGCAAAGGATGGATTTGAAGTGACCGCCTTCCCCCCATGCCAACGCTGCGTCGAGGCTCTCTGTGAGCGCCTGGACTTTCTGCTTTGAGTCAGAAAGTTGCTCCTCCATCGATTGGGACCCTGAGATGGATGATGCAGACCGCAACATTGACCGGGTCTGGTGGTGACCAATATGAATAGGGGTGGACAGGGCATTAGAGGACTCCCTACGGTGTTCAATTTCCCTATTTCCAAGCTGAGGGGGGGAGTCTCTTCCCTCTTCACGGAGAACGTCACTTTCGGCATCGAAAAATATTTGTTGAGTTGGCAGGGTGGGAAGGGGAACTAAAATGGGCAAGACGCCCGCGGCCTGATCTAGACTGATTCCCCGATTAAGCAGGTCTGGGGCGTGGTCAGGCGTGGCCTCAGATAACGCCACTTCTTCTGTGTCGCTTTCTTCATTGTCCTCATCACCATCCTCGCCCTCATCCTCGTCGCTTTCCTCATCGCCATCCCTGTTGGGCTCATTGTCAGGAGAATCCGGTAGAGATTCATTGCCAGCTGCAGTAGCCAGGACTGGAAAGGAGTCTGGCAGTGGGGGGTTGATTGATGATGCATAGCTTGGCCCATAGTCGTCCTTGTCAAAGATGCTTGGGTTTAATGGCCGGATACCTGACTTTTCCCAAGCAGATAATATAGTTGACTCTTTGAAGGACTCGCGGCGGGCAATCATGTATTCTCTGACCACATTTTGCCGTACTATGCCCTCCCTGGTCTCCTCCATTGCAAGGATACACCGCTTTTGCCATTTGCGCTGCAAAGGACCGAAAACGCCAACATCAAGTGGCTGAAGCCGGTGTGAGGTGTGGGGGGGGAGGCAGAACAATGTGATATCATTTTTTGTTGCGGCCTCACGTAGCTCAATGGTATCATGCGAACGATGGCCATCATAGATGAGGAGTATTGGTTTCCCGCTTGTGTTCCTCTCCGTTGCCTGTGGGACAAATGACTTCTCGAACCATTGCAGCCCTATGAAATTGCTTGTCCAGCCTTTTTCCGACAAGGCAACTCTGCAATCCAAGTCTGGTAAGCGTTCATTTTTAAAACTTGGCAGCTGATTGTTTACTTACAGGATCCCATCCTCCTCAAAATACCCTTCGTGGAGGACGTTCTTGCCACTAAAAATGAATGTTGGCTTCAGGTTTGATCCATCTGCGGCGACACATTCGATGGTGGTGATGAGCTCAAGGTTCCCATTCTGTACCTTTGTGCAGACACGCTGACCCTCATTGTACAGGAACTTGGTGTTGTCAAGTTTCCTGCCTCCACCGAGTTGGATGCCTTTCTCGTCCATGTTGTACACGTTTTCCCAAGGTATGTCCATCTCCTTCATGAGGTCGCCAAGGAGCTGAAAGTGTCGACCAACAACGGCAGGGTTAAAACAGCGTGCACGCTGTGCATCAAGACCTGTTGGCCGCTTCAATGTGATGTCGATGTGCCGATATAGGAACTTCTTTATCCAGTTCTTGGAGGGTAAGAGTTCCTTCCCCATTTGCCTCATTCGTTCTTGAAGAGGCTGACTAAGGTAGGCAACTTTTGCATGGAGGTTTTGCTTTGAGAGGGGGTATCCTATCCTCCCCATGTACTTGATCCACTCGCAGAGGGCCTTCTCTTGCGCTTCGCTAAGTAATTGCTTCTTTACTTGTGATTTCAAGTGTGGACCAGTAAGCCCATAGTGACGTCGGCGGAGTGTGTCATAGGGTACTTTGAAGTGACGTGCGGCTTCTGCTACGTTCTTGAGCTCCCCATTGGTGACTGCGTTGCTTGCTTCTTGGAGCTTTGCTTCCTTGTCAGTCTCTAATTTCCATTTTTTAGCACGTTTGGAAAGTGGCCTTGTGTTGCGCGCCATGAGAGTTCCCTTGCCGAGGATGCCGTTTCGCGTCTAATGAGGAGTCCCAATTGCTTGCCGAATTGGGTCACATTTTGTCACCTCTTTATGGTCCTTGGTGAGTTTTTCTTCTCCAACTCGATCGCCTCCATCAATTGACTCCAAAATTTGTAGAGTCACTGTAGTAATGGATAATAACATCACAGTAAGGTGAGGTCTAGTAGGGATGTTGGGATCGCTCAGATCTGGGGGTGTGACCACGCATTCTGGACCACCCCATCACCTTTGTCGATTTTTCATGACCCTAATTTTGCTCTGATCCTTGTTATATTGTGTGATCTCACATCTACGTATGCTAGAGAACATAGTGTATTTTTTTTTGGGAAGAAAGGATGCCAGGAAAGTACTGATCTACTAAGATCTTTCGGAATTTGCAGTTGTGGGTACGTTTGCAGAGGTGTGGGAACGATAGTATTAGTTTTACAGACTCGTGCTACATAGGGTATTAGGCCCCAAGGCGCACATAAATGGATTCAAAAAAAAAATGTGCATGAAAACGTAGAGGACTGAGGACCATATTCCCCACAGAAATGAACACTAAAACTAAATAACAAATCTTAGATTGTCCCTGATTAATGATTAATCACTCGTAGTTGAGACACCAAGCAACCACACGATTGTGGTGCGAGACCCTCTCATGTCTCATCTCTAGTACTTGTGCACCCATTCCCAACACCGAAGTGACTCGTGTGTGCCAGTGGATGTTCAGCGGCTCATGGAGTCGAGCCCATGCTCCCCCTTGGCATAGCTCTGGCTACTTTCCTCATGCCGAACCATGCTAACCCGCTGTCTACAGCTGAACTCATCGCAACGCGGATCCGCTAGCTCCTGAGGCATGAACACGATCCTGTGATCCACTCCAGCGTACTCAAAAGCTGTTTTGAGTTTGTTCGGCAGTTTGAGCGGCAGTATGAACATACCACCCATGACCGGATGACCTCTCATCCTTGTCTGGAACTCAAGCATCGAGACGGACTTAGGCCGCAAAGCGAAGCCTCGCTACATCGGCCCAATGGTTGTCATACAGCGCACTCAGAACATTTCACATTGCCTCACTGAGCTTGATCGTGGTGCCATCTCCAACCTTCACTTTACCGCCTTCTGTTTGGTTCCCTACCCCACCCGCTCTCGCACATCCATCCCAGTAACCTGCCTAGTGGACTGGAGCAACCTTGCGCGCATTTTTGCTGATGAAGATGTCGAAGGATTGTATCAAGACTAGGTTTGACTGACTCAGAGTCAAAATCTTGCCCACCCGGCTGTTGTAAGGTCCAGATGCACGCTGCATGTGCAACGACACTGAATCACCATCATTCGCTTTGTGTGTCTTGTTCACACCTACCTATTGTAACTAGGGATTGTAAGGGGTAACCCTGGGGTTGAAATGGGCTACCCGTACCCGTACCCGGAAAAACCCGTACCCGTGACTGTGGGGTTGGGGTTTTTGCGGGTCACAGGTACGGGTTCTTGCGGGTACTACGGGTGTGAATACCCGCAGCACGGGTTGTGGGTTCACGACAGGGATTATATAGTGACTATTTAGCTACTCTACTATGACATTCCCCGCAACATTCGCAACGTCGCTAACTCTACTGTCCGAGTCGTCGCATCACCGATTCACCGCCATCACTCGGCTGTCACAGACTCACAGTTGTCGCGGTACCCTGGGCCTATTCACCGCCATCGCGTTGTCATTGTGTTGGGGTGTCGATGCCGTCGTATTTGGGGCAGACGCAATCGGCGCTGCGTTTGCATGGTACGGTGGGCGTCGGTAGCTTGTTTTGAGGTGGTCAGCCTGGCAGCTGAGGGCTGCATGGCCGTTTGCTGTCCGAGTCGTCATCGTCGTGGTTTGCGGTGCATGCGGCTGCATGGGTTGGGGGGTTTGCCACTGTCGCTGCCGTCGTCCAGGTGTGCATCAAGGTGAATGGCATTGCGATTGACTGAGTGACTGCGGCCGTCATCATGATCATCGTGGTCCTAGTAAGTTAATGATGAGTCATGGTCACGGGTTCCGGTGTTTGCCGGTTTCGTTTACCACCCCCAACGACTCCGACATCATACTGTAGTGCGCCTCAAAGTTCGTAGACGCAGTTGCATGAGTTACCAACCATCACCAGCCTGAGCGTCCCGCCCATGTATGGCTGGTTGCAGCGGCACAGTCTCCAACTACGGCGGCGGCAGCAGTGGCGATGGGATGTCAGCAAAACAACTCAGATTTCGACGACAACGCTTGTCGTCTCCTCGCTGTCGTGGGGCGTGCGACGATGACAGCGGACAATCACTTCAATGATGACATGACCGCTGCAACCGCTACTCACCGCTCTCACTCGCGGGTACTCACAGTACTCACAGGTCACCTCGCAGCACCCCCCGCTTTGCGTGCATGGTGCACCCAAACTCCGCCCTCGATTGGCTCCAGAAAGACTTAGATATGATTTCTTTTTTTTCTTCTTTCTTTTTCTCATCTCGGACCAGTGCAGGGAAACATGACGCTGCTACCGTCCCCTCCTTTGCGCACACTGACGCCACCTCGGCTCGTCAACCGCCACAAGCACTCGCAGCACGCCGCTGCACCCTATTGCCGACCCACCAATTTATCGCCTCTAACCACCACCACCAGTCCGCCACCCCATACGACAACGAGTGTGGGGTGACAACCACACGGCAGTGATGGCGACAAACGACGTCATCACGACGACTACTGGGACGGCCGCAACCACTGCGATGGCGAGGGTAAGGCGGCGATGGCGAGGGTCAGGCGGCGATGGCGAGGGTCAGGCGGCGATGGCAAGGGTAAGGCGGTGATGACGAGGGTAAGGCGGCGGCGGCAGGGCGGCAGCAACGATGACGAGAATGGGGATGACGATGATGACGACAACGGACTCAGATTCGAGAATGTAACTTGATTATAATTATAATATACAGTCCCCTAGTCGTGTAGCAAAAACTGAGAAGTGGGCCATATTTGTGTGACAAACCCGCTACCCGCTTTGACGGGTACGGGTTTTCGAGGGGTAGGAAATTGCTACCCGGACCCGTACCCGTGACAACCCTACCCGTGACCCGCTCGGGTTTGTCATACCCTTTACAATCCCTAATTGTAACCCGACTGTGTTTGTTCTCATGTAATCCCTGTCGTGTCTATTATACCATGTCTGTGTCCTGTGTCCTGTGGCTTGCCCTACATGTATTTAAATCCCTCAACTCTCATGTCTCAAAATTTGCTTGTGTCAATGTGTGTCTATTTGGCATGATTGGACAGCAGGTTGAGTGAATATGACATCGATGAAGGTACTACTTCTGGTGAGAGAACATTGTCATCATTGTTATGCAAGTTTAAGGGCTTAGAGGCCGACATGGGCGAAGAGAAAACAACAGTGACATTAACGGGCCCTAAGCACAAGGCCATATATACAAATGAACAATAAAAGTCTGCCTAGGTACAGAGTCTTGCACTGGCATGGAATTTGCCAAGGGTTCTCAAGTCACCAGCTAGATGCGGGGCCCCATCTGTCTACCTTGGCACCTTGCTTGGCATCCTTTTCTGTGGATTTATTCGTTTCCTGCCAGGGTGTATAGGTGACCATCCGAGTATGTTCATCATAAACACTTGAAAACCATCCAGGAGAGGAGTCCAAAGACCTGCTTTCTGTCTCAGTGGACCAAGTGGCTTGGAAGGTGTACATAGACTCACAGCAGCTCCTGGTCCCATTGAGAGGCCTCTGCTCCGTGAGCGCTCTTACCCTCGGGACCCCCAAAGGTGACTTGAGTCACTTGACTGGTATTGCGAGATTGGGGTTTGTCGCCATCCTTGGAATCTAAAATGGACCAACTTGAATCACTTCTAAAATGGTGGCACAGAGAGATAGTAGCGTACCTTGAGGGTCCTCAGAGTGAGTCACTTGCGAAATACTTGAAGAAGACATTGATGGAGAGGGTGAGTGTCTAGAGAAATAAGGGTGCGCAAACAAGAATAGTGCTGTTGCCCAAGGTGCATGGCCTTTATATATAGATTGTAGTCTGACCAAAAATAAATGCGGCCTTATTGACTGTGGTTGTGCCGAGATACTGTGTATCTAGCCGATCAGTGGTATTGGGGACTGTGTCGGTACATGAGACATTTCCGTGGACACTGAGACACCAGCCTGAACAACTTGAATTGGGCAGATGGGATCTTTCCAAGTCAATTTTCATGGAAACCCAGAAATGTGGCAATTTAAAGACGTCATATGTGGTAAAGCCTAGCACCTTCTTCAGAATAGTTAGGGTTTTAGAATGGTTAGAATGGTGATGAAAGATCAAGAGCTCCAAAGAGCTATTCATTTCTTTGTTTGTCCTGCTCCAAAAGTGGCTCCAAATGTAAACAGAACAATTGGAGTGTGTTTGGGTGAGCAGCCAGCATCGCTATAGAGCGAGTGCTGAGCGGTCATCAATCATCGCTCTCCTGACTGACGGCAGCTATTGTATTACCCTAGTGTCCCTGGGAGGCCTAGTGGTACCTGTTCACCATCAAACTGAGTCTTAACGGACTCTCCCCATGTGGGATGGGCACAAACGTGGGGAGACAAGATTCTAGGTGCGCCACCCTATGATGTTCTGTGAGTCCCTCTATAGATGCCGTTCCTCAGGTGTGCAAAGAAGCCGCCCAATCAGACCAGTGTTGTTCGGTCCTATTATTACCACCACCAGCAACAGCAAGATGGCGCCGCCGACAACAACAATGTGACGACAATGACAGAGCGACACCCCGACCATGGCAACGGGGCAATGCCCATTGACCATGACCATGGGGTGATGCCAGCAGCAGCAAGATGGCAGTGGCAATGACGCCTTGGACGACACGACAATGACAACGACAGAGCGATGCCCATTGACCACAGCAACACATACCTGTTGACCACAACAATGGGGTGACACAGACGACATCAACCGATGATGACAACAGCATGGGAGACCGTGACAACAAGTAGTTTAGGATAGATAGTACATTGTAACTTGATACAAAATAGACTGTTTTATCTGAAACTGTAAAACCAACTTAAACAAAGGCTGGAACTGGTATATGTGCCAGTACCACGAGTCTCTTGAGGCACACGTGGCCTAGAGATGTCAACAAGTTATACTTGCAAGTATGAGTACTTGTTGGAAATTCCTAAAGAGCCACTCATACTTGACTTGTACTTGTTGGGATGAGTACTTGTCAGTGCTGTAACAGTAGCTTGGCCTCTGAGCCTGAAACCACTCATCTTCATATCTCAATCTTCTTGGCCATGCGGCCCTTTGTCTATGCTTCATTTCTTACCCTTTTTCCTTTCCCTTTTACCTTAGCTCAGTAGCTACAGGTTCTTCTGTATAAAACCTTTTACTTCTGTGCTGAATATACTCAGTGCCCAGTTGCCCCCCTTGTTTCCCTCTTAAGTGTGAATATCCCAGAAGTTAGGCCCAAATGCAGGCACTTGAAGGATATTTCTCACTCTCTTCCCCATCTTTTCTGGCTGCTTTCCTCTAAACCTCTCCCCTACACTCTGCCCACATTTACTCACGCATGCACTTTCGAGCACGTTCAGCACAAGTACTCGCCAAATTTCCCTGACTGAGACTCGTACTTGCAGCACAAGTACCTGTTTCAAGCCACGAGTACTTGTACTTATTTGAATTCTACAAGTACTCATTTTGGGTGAGTACTCATACATTTCCAGTGCAGATCAACTATCATTTAAACTAAGGCAGCCACCATCAAAAACCCACACCTTTATATAAGCAGACAGCTGCCCATTTTGCTTTGCACGCCTGTCCTTTACCAAACATCAGATTGGATAGCTCTTCCATAAGATTGGAAGGGATGATGCCCTTCTTGAATGTGTATAAAAAAGATTTAAAAAATATATTGATTCAACAAACTTCCGGGTGAATGAATGTTTTTGTGTGCAAATGTATTTCTTTTATTATAGGGTTGATTCAAGCAAACTTTTCAAAATTAAGGATGAGGTTCTGGCAAGAACATGTGATCTAAAAGTCATGTGCTCTCAGTCCAAAGGATGTTGCAGCTAGCCTCAACACTAGCCTGTATATATTTGCAGCCCATAAATCATTGAAGAATGTCTACATTTCATTACCACTTATGGGGAATGATTATCAGGTTCACAGACAGCATGGGCAAACAAATATTATGGACATCATACATGACCAGAATGTATTTTTGCAGCCAAAAATTCAATGGTGTGGCAAATATGGCGAAAACACATGACTTAACCCAGGGTTGGGAGCTTACATAAAGGTGTGGGTTCTTGATGGCGGCTGCCTTAGTACTACATGTATTATACTAGTAGGTAAAACATTAAATACTACTAGTATTACCGCCACAGCATCGCTGCCCCCTGCCGCCATTGTGTCCTAGCATCATTGCTGTGTCCTCACTGCCACCACCGCCGCCTTTGTCATTGATGTTGTCATGGACAGCCATTGTCATGGACAGCTGTCATTGTGGACAGCCGTCATTGTGGACAGCCATCATTGTCCGTGGTGGTGGTGGGGGTTGTTGTTGTAGTTGTGGTGGTGGTGGATGTTGTCATGGACAGCCATTGTTGTGGACCATAGTGGTGGTGGTGGTGGTGGTTGTAGTCATGGTGCCAGCAGAGGTTGTTGTTATCATGTGAGTGGCCACATGCTGGTGGTATGCTGCCACTGCCATCGTCATCATCCAGGTATAAGGTGGTGGTTGTGTGTCAGGCCATGTGTAAGTGATTCACATGGTGTAGGTCAACTAAGAGCTGTGAATGAACACCAAGCTTCCCACACCTGGTGATTGCCAGTTCTAATCTAACACAGTTCTAATCTAACACCCAGACCAGCCTGTGGGCTGCAACACTTAATACTACCACCAGCAACAGCAAGACAGTGACACCTTGGGTAACATGACAATGATGGAGTGATACCCCTCGACTATGGCATCGGGGTGACATTCTACCATGACCACAGGATGATGCCCATCAACTATGACACAATGTGGTGTCTATTGACCACAACAACAGGGCAACTTAACAATGGGATGGCAACCAACAATGCTAACGACAGGAAGACACTGACAATGACAATGATGGTGACAACAATGGTGTAACATTCCACCGGACGTTCTTCTAGAGCGACGGGTCTAGGCAACAACAGCGACCTAACGATCACAGAGGATGTCAAAGTCACGTACACGATCGCCTATTAGCTCACAAGTGAGACGTAATAGGGTAGCCCAAAGGATGTGAAAGGCAATAAACACAAGGGCTTGGAGTAGACGATCAAAGGCGATAGACAACCGGCCAATGATGAAGTAGATAAGAGAAGGCGCAGCGGCAAATAGCCAGCAAACGACTAGAGGAAAGCGGAAAGGGAAGGGATGCCAGGGATCACTCCACAAGGCCAGCTAAGGACAAACAGGGATGATATTCCAAGACAAGGTACAAACAGCGCACAACTGGCAGACAGCCTAGGAGTGGCAGTACAATGGGTGGTATAGTCCAAGAAGTCAAGCTTAGGTCTTCAGCGACCATAAGCCCCTCTACTTATACATGTCTGAGGAGCTTTGAAGCTCAGCTCAAACCCTAATACACGGATCCTAGGAATGAGTCACAACGAGTCAGAGATAACGGCAGCCAATGGCATAAGGCACTCATGGCACGAGTCAGAGATAAGGAATCACGAGTCATACAATCCATCAGAATCAAGGCACAATCGATATGAGTCACAAACACGAGGCAATCTAGGCCAGTCCAGGCACAGGCTCATCTGGACTCTTCTGGTGCATTCTAGCCAGGTCATGTGCCAGGGTCACGTGACGGGCGGGCGCTAAGGTCACGTGCGCTATTCCCAAAACTCCGGGTCTCGTTGGTGAGCGGAGCCAGGTTCGTAGTGTGGCGTGGGAGACTTAGCTCTGGTTTCGGTATGTGTTGCCACAAGTCTTCGTATTTCAGCCTCTTCGTAGGCGTCATCTTCAGTGGTTCTCCTTCTAATGGTGTTCGGGGTCGTTGCGTAGGGTGCTCGAGGGTCGGTCTGAGGCGAAACCGTAACAAATGGCAACAACAATGGCAACAACAATGGCAACAATGGTGACAAGAATGGTGACAATGACACCGGGCAACTGCAACAACAACTCAGATGGCAGCAGGCCCTGTTGTAACTGGTAGTCTACAGTAGTACGTTGTAATTGATACAAAATAAATTGATTTTGAAACACTATAATACCAACCCAACAAAAGGGCTAGTAGACCAATGTTAGGGCAAGTACTCAGTGAGTACTTACACTCAGAAAAAGGTAGACTCATACTTGCCTAAGTATTCAGGCACAAGTACTCATCACATGATGAGTCAAACTTGCAAGTACACTCGTTTGGCAACACTCGTTGACATCTCTGATGCGGCCTTACCAAAATGACTGCATCATCTCAATCATTTGGGATCTTTATTTCACTAGTGGAAGCAGCTCTTTGGCCACCCATTTTGAAGACCAGTTCCCAACACATCAAGGCCCTGATGGCGACTCCAATCAGGAGGTTCCTATCTCAATGGTGGCCCTTGTTGCAACAGTGGTAAGACACTTTTAATTTATTATTAGGTATTGTACTAATCCATATCATTAGTTATATGCCACCCTCTATGAGTGGCATAATGGAGAGCAACAGGTCACAGAGTTCTCAGCCAACACCTATCTTGACGTTTATTTGGGGCATGTCAACACCCTTAACCACATCTGTGTGAACCAGGAGGGTGTCTACCACCTCATGATGATGGACATATTTGCCCAAGCCAGGTAGGTGTGTATAATTCTTTATTACCCATATACTGCAAACTGAACTGGTACAGTATCCATACCCCAGATGTGGTTGTAACACAGCCCATTGCTGACCTGGACCTTGAAGCACTTGAAGAATGAAACACCAATGGCTACCATGTGTGTAGGGCCATGTGACTGTTTGGGCAACCCCATGAGTTGGTGCGATGAGTGAGATGTATGAGTACCAGGGTCTTGGATTGATATTTGTGGAATTTCTAAAAAAAAAAAAAAAAAAAAAAGATTCCTTTTGGCTATTTAATAAAGACAAAAAAATGTTTTCGTAGTTCTTGCTTAGTCAGATTGCTTAGTCAGATTAGTACACAATTGGATGTATCCACACTGTTTTGTTTACTGGTTTACCATGCCTGTAAATTGACTCAATTCCTTATGTGATCCAGATTTATAAATTTTGGTTTGGTTCAGTTTGTCATTGATACCAGTGTGATCCTGAGCTGATACTAGCATGATCCTGAGCTGATACTGAAGTGATCATATATCAGCATTATCCCTACAGGATCACTTAAAAAGGTGTGGCAAACTCATTTTGCTTATTTTGATTATGAAGTGATACAGGATCAAAATAAGCAGGGGAGGTTTCCCTGATGTTTTTAGCCAGTAGTGGTCACAATTATCACTTTACAGCCATTTTGATATCGATAGGCCTGCCTATTTTAATTTGTGGAGGTTTTACTACAAGAGTTTGAGGATGGCCATCTATTGGCCTCCTTCATACCACATCTCCAGTGTGCTGGTGAAGAGCACACAAATGCTGAGTAGTTCTCTCACTGATTCCTGTGAATTTCTAGATCTTTTTGTACTTGTATTCTCTGATAATGGCAGCTTGAGGCCTGAGGTGCAATCATGCCAGTGGCACCTGGTGAGTCTTAAGTGTAGAGATTTATGAAGGCAGGCAGCTGGATAGGTGAACAATGCGTGAGATTGGGAGTCCTTTGAGAGAGCATATGCTCCTCTCCCCAAGATATTATTCTTAGATAATTGTTTAGCTACAGTAATATTACAATTATATAATTTGTTGGTCTAGCCTCGGTTTGATAGACTGCATCTGTTCTGGGCTAAATCCCAATATTGAGTTCCCCAGAAATGTGTTGCAAAGGCTGCAGGTAGTCACTTAAACACCACCTATCTACACTTGGACTAGGATCTTGGCAATTGGCAAGCACCTGTGTGAATGTGCAAGTGGACAAAAAGGGTACAAATAAGCAGTGTGACAAACTGCCTATTACTATGAAACTTACTTGAATGCCAGATACTCATATACACCCTGTTGTCATAACTGTGATATGTAATTCAGCAAGTGCAATGCTCAGTTGTGTCACCATTTCGTTCTGTGCAGTCCTATTCATGCATCCAATCAGGTAAAATGCATGCAGTGCTGCTTGTTTACAGATTTTCTCTGGTTGTTTACTTTGAGCTGGGCACTCATGTTTGCCATCAACCACTGTACCAGTCTCTCTTTCCTTTCATAGAATAGAGTGGAAAAGGGATTTGCAGTTGCTGTGATGAGGTAAGGGTTAGTTGTGGCCAAAGCAACTTTGATCCTGGGCTTGGCAGGAATGTGAGTATGTCGCTGTCACAAGAGTTTCTTGACAGCGATCTGGATGAGCTCAATCTCAAGCCTCTCACCACTGGGGAGAATATCAATCCAACTGTCTTCCAGATCCACAATAAACTTGAAGAGCCTGACACCAAATCATATATGACACTGGGGATCCACAGTAAGTCTTTTGTGCCCCTTCACCAGTGCATATTCACTACTGCCTGCAGTCCTAATCCACAACACATCAATTGACTTGGATGCACCATACCAGTGAGGTACATCTTCCACTGGCACAATCCTTGCCAGTGGCTACACTCACAAAGCAGAAAGGCATTGTATGGCCTGTCAAAAACAGATGGAACTGATTGACTCTTTATTCTGTAACTTCTATGTCCCTCCCATATATGGTATATATAATTCAGTCTGGCATCCAATAAATCACTGTCCCTGCATCTTATCTTACTCTTGTCTTGACCTCTCACATGATCATGTAAAGCTCATTGGTGCAGGTTTAAATCACAGACACCTGTGTAGACACCAACACCACATTCATGCTATATACGTTAAACTAAAAATAAAAAATTTAATATAATAATAATTGATTATTTGTTAATTTATAGTTAATATTAATTTAGATATATTTGATGGTCTCTATTATCTTTGGATCTCTACTTGGAAAAGCTCACTGGTGAAAAAATATTATTAGGAATAGGAACTAGAATTAGTTTTCATCAAGAGGCCTATTAGAAGGAGTAGTTCATTGGGCAGGTTGATACCCTTTAAAATATTATTTTGATTTATTATAATTTTAAAATAAAATATTAAAGCTTCTATTGATTGTTCAGAATTAATAGCTAAAGCTAATAAAATAAGAATAAAATTAATTAATTAAGAGGTATTATTAGGTTTAGTCCCTATTAATTTATTATTATTGTTATAAATTTATTCTCTTTTAAATAATAATTATTTATGGCATTCTACCATCAATTATTATGAGGTAATAAGGGATAATCTAAATATTTAAGATTTAAACTGTTTTATTTTTTAATTATAGTCTATTTTAAACTATTTATATTTACTATTTATATTAGTAAAAATATAAATAATTTATCTATTGTTTAATTCATAATTTTTTGTATTTAAATTAATTAATTACTACTTTTTAACAGCATTTTTGTCTAGATATTTTGATTATTTTAGTAGATTTTATTAGAATATTAATGTAATAGAGCTTTCTAAATTGTTTTTAATGATAACATTTAAATTAATAATATTTTTCTAGGCAAAGGTTTGAAAATATTTAATTAATTAAGAGATATTATTATCGTTAGAATTGCAAATATTACAATAGTAATTTATATTCTAATCCAGATGTAGATTTTAATATATGTCCCTATTGAAGAATATATTTTGATTAATTTTTCTAATTTTTAAAAATTATTTTTTGTAAAATATATATTTACTTTTTCAATTATGTAAAGGTGCTGCTGCTATTTTAAATAATAATCCTATAAAAATTAATATTAAACCATAAACTATTTAAGATCATTTTAGCTGTAGTTCTATTCATTTTTATAGTACTTAATCCTGCTTTAATATAATTATTTTATTTTATAAATTCATATACAAATTGATATTGACTAGTACTTGAATCAAATTCTAAATAAACAGAGGTTGAGATGAAGCTGATTGTCATAGCCACTTGACTTCTCACCCTGAAGCATTGAGACAAGCATCCCAGTGGCAAGTTCAATCATTATCTTGACAACATGATCTCTGAAGTGGTATGTTTGCTTCATGATAAAGGACTAATATGTGAAGCATCAATTCACACTGCAATAGACACTGGCAAATTCGATATTCAGTGACAACGCAGATTGTGTCCCACACTGACTTCACCTGGTTATTATAGTCATTGGATCCACTTGGAGGTCTGCTGCATTAAATGAGAGACAGCTCACCCTGGATGACATTTCTCTCAATGATGTCGAGACAAGGTGTAAGGATATGGTAGAGACATTTCTGGACTACCCAGGGATCCTCTACAATTCAGATCTATCAGCACTCAAAAATAAGATGCCAGAGGATAAACATTGGTGGGTGGCATCACCCAATGAGGAGGAGGATGCACAGAGTATGTCCACTTATTCCATCACTTGTTATCTACCCTTATCAAAGCATCTTGTATCTTCCTGCACCACCCTTTGATATGTCTGGCATCTGGTGCTCACCTCCAATCCCTACCTACACCCCTGGATGAATGTTCACCCCCTCCACCCTTCCATCAGATCAATTGATCAAGGGAAAGGCCCCAAACCTCCTCAGTCCCTCCATGGACATAGACCCTTCACCCTCAGTAAAAAAGGGAAGTTGGCCAGTAGTCAGGCTTAGTCAGGTAGTAGTCAGGCAGTAGTCAAAATTTTCACCAAAGTCAAGAAGTAGTCATTTTATAGTCACCTTGTAGTCAATTAGAAGTCATAATGACTTAGAGAAAAACATCAATTGTGGTGATGCAAGTGGGATCTATTGAGATGGGGAAGGGGAATATGGGGATAGGGGTGGGTAATATGGGAAAGGGGAATATGTGGATGAGAAGTATGGAGATGGGGTGGGAAATATGGGGGAGGGGAATATGGGGATGGGGGAGGGAATATGGGAAGGGGAATATGGGGATGGGGGAGGGAAATACGGGAAAGGGGAATATGGGATGGGGGAGGGAAATACGGGAAGGGGGAATATGGGGATGGGGGAGGGGAAATATGGGGAGGGGGATGTGAGGAGGGGAGTATGAGGGAGGGGGAGAGGAACATGGGGGAGGGGAATATGGGGATGGGGGAGGGAAATATGGGGAGGGGGATGTGAGGAGGGGGAGTATGAGGGAGGGGGAGAGGAACATGGGGGAGGGGAATATGGAGAAGGGGAATATGGGGAAGGGGAATATGGGGGTTGGGTGGGAAACATGGGGGAGGGAACCTGGGGAAGGGGGAATATGGCAATGGGGGAGGGGAACATGGGGAAGAGGAATATAGGGATGGGGGTGGGAACATGAGGAAGGGGGATGTGAAGAGGGGGAATATGGGGGAAGGGGAGGGAGGGAGGGGAATATGGGGATGGAGGTGGGGAACATGGGGAAGAGGAATATGGGGATGGGGGAGGAGTACATGAGGAAGGGGGATGTGAAGTGGGGGAATAAGGGGGAGGGGGAGGGAGAGGGGGAGGGGGAGGGGGAGGGGAACATGGGGAAGGGGAATATGGCAAGGGGAGAGGGGAATATGGGAAAGGGGATTATAGTGATGGGAGTGGAACATGGGGATGAGAAGTGTAGGGATGGAGGAGGGGAATATGGATGAAGAGGGGAATATGGGGATGGGGAGGGGGTCAGGGGGCTTATTCAGGGCTCAGTTTATATCTATAGGTTGGTTGCAGTCTTGTCAACTTGGTTGGTTTTACTATGAAGTCAAAGCTATTTGGACATCCCATTATCATGGTGGTGCTTTGAGAGGCTTTTTCGTGAATGTCTGGGGAGGTTGCATCAGGAAAACCTATGTTTTACTTATTCATACTTTCTGTTCTTTTCAGCAAGGAAATAAAGGACCCTTTCAGAAAAGAACCAACTACTTGCAAAAAGAAATCCCCTCTTCTTTTTCTGTACTTTTTATACTTTCTAGGCATATTTCTGGGAAAACTTTGGGTTTTGGTCCAATTTTTTGAAATTTTGGTCCAATTTATTACCATATATGGTAATTTTTGGACCAAATAATAAGGTTTGGTCTGATATTTCCATTTCTGATCATTTGGTACTCCACTTATCCTATACTTTTTTTGGCAGTTCAGCAAGTAAAAAAAAAAGAAAGAGGGATGTGCAGTGGAACTGAGTCACCATGGTCCAAGTGTTCATAGATGTTTGGGAAGTTTGAGGTAATCAACTTGGAGATTTTGCTTCTTGCTGAGAGGAGTTGCTGGAGCGTGTTTGCATGTCCTCCAGTGAGGACTAAGTTGCCCTTTGCAGTCCATTTGGCTGATGAGATGTGTACATGTGGGTGAGATGAAAACTGGAGAGACTTGTTGATGGTGTTGCAGAGGATGTGTGGAGGTGTGCAGTTGGTGGGGTCTTTTGTTGTAGTGTGGGCTATTATACTGGGTTAGAGGGGGGGTGTGAGGGTGAAAGGATGAGTAGCAGGAGGTGTGGATGGAATGAACATGGTTGAGGCAGGTTTGAGGTGGAGGTTGGGTGGGCAGTTATTTGGCTCAGGCATGATGTGGTGGTGGGGGCAGTGGCAGCAATTTGGCTTTCTAAGTGTACTATTGATGTCTATAGCACAGTTAGTGTTTCCCTGAGGTGGTTGAGTTTGGTGAGGAGGGCATTTGAGTTGGGGGTGGGAGGAGGTGGGAGGAGGTCTGGAGATTGTTTGCAGAGTCCATTGAAGAACTTGCAGAATGTGTAAATAAGGTCCTTCTTATTGTCAGGATATTCTTGTTTGAATGCCTTGGCAGACTTTGAGAGTTCAACCATGTTGTTTGTGATGTGGGAAAGGGCAGTTGCAGAGGGGTTTTTCATGGGTGGGCTGGGGGTGTCTGAGGTCGGCATCCTTTCTCTCTCACTGTTTATTCTACCGGTGTGGATAATAGTAACAGTTTGTTTGGGTTTACATTATGAGAATAAGTACTCTAGTAGGCCCTGCCCCCCAGTCACAGTATTGTGGCTTGGGTGGTGGTGGTTACCAAGAAAGGAAGTCCCCTGGCTTCAGACATATTGGATAGGTGTTACATTTCGCTTGGACGTGGACTCTGACTCATCGCTTATGACAATGGGGTCAGCAGTAATTCATCATGGACTGCGCAGCATCAGTCAGCTGCAGGGTTTGGCATGTGATAATGTACGATATGACTCATAGTGACGAAGAATGACTCATTACTAGTAGTAGTTGTATTAGGGTTCGCTCTACTTATGCTATTGGCTAGTTACGATTCAGGAGGAGCTTGAAAGCTACCTCGTATATGTATATAAGCTCGCATGCGAAGACCAGGATTGCCATCTTGGTCTTCTTCAATTACCACTCTTAACTCGTCTTCTGTGCAAGGGATTCTCCCTTAGTGAGTCCCTTAGTCCGGCATATCCTTGAGATCCCCGTGACTTCTCTGGCCTTTGGCTACCCACGTGTCTGACCAGCCATGTGGACAGTGTTCCCGCTAAGTCCCGTAATCACCAAAGTCTACCTCTACTCTAACCCGAACGTCGCACGCCCTTGGGGCTTCATCTACTACACCACTCACGCCCAGCGGCATCACTTCATCCTCGACGAGTCCAACATCGTTCACGCCTTCGAACACGTCGTGTGGGACAAAGATCACAACACCGAATATGACCCCGCTGACCCGACGCGCCTTCTGTGTTGGCAGTACAACAATTGAGGAGGATCAGCACATCGTAGCGCCTAAGTCAGGCAGACGTCCGTGGTAGACGTTACATTAAGACCAAGATCCACCGTGGCTTATCCTTGAGACCCCAACACGACAACAAAGGACCTCTGGGTACCTTTCCGACCGTACCACATCGACAGAAGAGGAGAACGAAACGTACCCATCAAATATCTCAAATCAGCTTATTGGAAGGACGACTCCCACGACATCGGATACGTAGCCCACTATCGCCAACAGGAATACCCAGTAGAATTCAACTTCGACAGAACCTGCTGGTGCGAACTCAAGTGGGACCACAGAGAAGACAAATACGAAGTCATCAAACCAGCATCAGACGCCCTCCACTGCAACGTCCTCGCCAGCGAAGTAACAACCAGGGAACAGTGGGGACCAATTGACGGACAACCAATAGAAGAAACCTACGAACGATCCCCAACACCAAAAACACCAGCACCGTCACCTTCGCTCAAGAGCAACCCAGAAGAAATTCACATCCTGGGGGACAAAGAAATACGAGAAGAGGAGCAGTTACAGATACTAGCTGAGCATATCCCTACTTTCACCGACATACCCAGAATGGCGACCATCACAGAAGCAGAAACCCAAGCACGCACCACCTTCCTAGGAGGCATTGACCCTGACACAGGGCATCAACAAGACAATGACCCTCATGATGGAGGAGGTGGAGGATACGGAGGAGGCAGTGGAGACGGGCACGGAGGGGACCCAGCAGCCGGACCACCACCTGGGGTGATAGGCCCAGGACCAACCGAACGAGCTGAGAAGTTCTTCAGAAAAGAACCTACCCCATTCACGGGGGATAGAACAAAAGCAGCTGAGTTCTTCACTCAATGGGAATTATTCACCAACCTTAACGACGAGAACCTGATTATGCGGACCCCATACAGGAAAGCAATGCTTTTCCTCACCTACGTCCAAGGACCACTAGTCAACGAGTGGATCCTCTCCATGGCCAATTGGCTGAAACAAGAGAAGCGAAGCATAGGACCGAATGACCCCTGGCTCTGGCAAGCCGTAGAAGTTGGGTTCAAAAGACAATTCACCGACACCCTGGAAGAAGAAAAGGCGCGGCAAGAGCTACGCGCAGGCTTCAAAATGGAGAAAGCGGACATCGACACCTACGTAGCTAAGTTTGAACACCTTGTCAGACAGAGCAACTACAGGCTCAGTGACCCCCTAGTGATCGACTACTTCACTACGGGACTACCTGTCGACTTGTATCGAAACACCTATCAGTTCCACAGCCCCAACACCTACGCGCAGTGGAAGGCAGCAGCCATCGAGCAGCAGAAGCGGTGGATACACATGAACACGCGAATGCACAAACCCCCACCAGCACAAGGACAAGGACGACCACAAAGAGACAACCGAGGAAACGCCCCGATGCGCCCATGGCAACCACCCCAGAGGCAACAAGGATGGCAGCAATACCGCAACCATCTGGATGCCATGGACACCACTCCTGGAAGAGTTCGAGCCAGACTCGCAAATGCGGAAGAAGTCCTCAAAAACGACTATCAACAGAGGCAGCAGAACAGAGGGCCGAGGGGGCGAGGAATCATAGACGCAAGGGACATAACCTGTTACACCTGTCATCAGAAAGGCCACTTCTCACAAAACTGCCCCACGTGGCAACGCCAAGGTCCCCAAGTCAGGGGAGCATACATCGAAGAAGTACAAAGCATATGCGAAGAGCCGCTCATCAACTTTGATGAAGACAATGAGCAAGCCGCTCACACCTCCACATCTGCAACCCCGCAAGAGAGAGCCGACGAATGGATAAACCGAGTAGCAGGGCTGGATGACGAAACCAAGGGGCTGGTACTGAAGGAAATGTGGGGAAAGAAGGAGTTCCAGAAGGATTTTCAGGACGCCTGAACCCATCGGCCTGGGTGAGGGCATTAAAAAGTGACTCTGTGTTCATAACGCGCTATCATTCTATGCATGTTCCAGTTTCGACTGGCACAAGTCACTTCATGGCCGACAAAAGAGCTCTGGTAGACAGCGGAGCAACCAACAACTTCATACATCTGACCTTTGCCACAAAAATGGGCATCAGATTCAAGGAACTAGACCGACATCGCAACATCTGGAACATCGATGGGACGCACAACAAAGGAGGAAAGATCACTCATTGCGTCGACCTCGAAGTACAAACAAAAGACGAACAAAAAGTCATGAGGTTCCTAGTCACAGACGTAGGAGGAGAAGACCACATACTCGGGTACCCCTGGCTAGCCACATTCCAGCCAACCATTCAATGGGCGAGCGCAACGCTCAAAGAAGATGAGTACCCTATTATCATACGAACAGTCAATCCTACGCGAAAACCCATAGACCCGGTGATCGCCAAGGCAGTAGTACGTGCAGCTCTCACCCGAGTAATCGACGAAGAGAAAGAGCAAGCAGTCCACCAACTCAAACAAGAATGCTCCCTAAGAGGAGCACAAGGAGAAGAAGAGGAAGACGAAATCTCGATCCGAGCAACAACAGCTACGGAGCTAGCCATTGAAGCCCAACAATACACCAAAACAACAACAATACCACCCGAATACCAACAGCATGCAAAGGTATTTAGTGAAGAAGAATCCCAATGACTGCCGCACTCTCGCCCATGGGACCATGCCATCGAACTAAAGCCAGATGCACCCAGCACCATCGACTGCAAGGTCTACCCAATGAACCAGGCGGAAGATAAAGCCCTTAAAGAATTCCTGGACGAACAGCTGACAAAGGGGTATATTAGACCCTCTAAATCCCCGTACGCATCATCATTCTTCTTCATCAACAAGAAGGACGGAAAACTACAGCCCATACAGGACTACCGACGCATCAACAAATGGACCATACGCAACCAGTACCCACTTCCCCTAATCCCGGAACTTATCGCCGACCTCAGCAGAGCCTCAATATTCTCCAAATTTGACGTCTGATGGGGATATAACAACGTACTAGTCAAAGAAGGGGACCAATACAAAGCAGCGTTCAAAACAAAATATGGCCTCTTCGAATGACTGGTAATGTACTTCGGCCTCACCAACTCCCCGTCCATGTTCCAAGCAATGATGAACGAACTGTTAAAACCGGTAATCGACTATTGGGAAGCAAAGGGAACCATTATACGCGTATACATGGACGACATTGCAGTGGCCTCCAACAACATGAACGACCACATCGCGGCAGTACACGACATCCTAGACCTACTGGAAGCCAACGACCTATTCCTCAAACCCAAAAAGTGCACCTTCCACGCCTCCAGCATCAATTACCTGGGGGTAATCATTGAAAAGGGGGTGACTCGCATGGACCCTGTCAAAATTTCGGGAATCAAAAATTGGTCCACACCCACAACCGTCAAACAGGTACAATCATTCCTAGGATTCTGCAACTTCTACCGTGCTTTCATTTGAAATTTTTCCACGCACGCACGACCTCTCAACCGCCTGACAAGAAAAGAAGCAGAATGGCAATGGGGAAAAGAAGAGCAAGAAGCGTTCGACAAACTCAAAACGCTCGTAACCTCCGAACCGGTCCTAGCACACCCAAAATTAGACCAACAATTCAAACTGGAAGTCGACGCCTTGGGATTCACTGTGGGAGCAGTACTCCTCCAAAGGGGAAATGACAACAAGAGACACCCCATAGCCTACTACTCCAACACCCTCAATGCGGCAGAACGCAACTACGACATCTATGACCTAGAACTCCTCGCAATCGTCAAAGCCCTCCGAAACTGGCGCCAGTACCTCGCAGGATCCCCACACAAGATCAAAGTGTTCTCGGATCACATGAATCTCCAGTACTGGAGATCCCCACAGAAAATCAGTAGACAGGTCGCACGGGAAGTACTAGAACTATCCGAATATGACATCGAGATTCACCACATCAAAGGAACGGCCAATGGACGAGCCGATGCACTATCCAGGCAACCAGACTACAATCAAGGGGAAAGAGATAACGAACACGTAACGGTGCTACCAGACGACGTCTTCGTCCAAGCTACCACCATCGACACTATGGAAGAACCCATGCGCACCACCCGGATCATACCCGTGTCTGAAATGGAAATGACCCTACCCATTTACGCTCAGAACGAAGACACTATCCATCCCTGGGTCGACCCACACGGCCTCAAAAAGATCGAAGGCACGTGGTACAAAGAAGGACGTCGCGTCGTAACAGGGGGGCCCCATCACAAAACTGACCTTATACAAGCTCACCACGACCCCACAGTGTACGGACACCCGGGCATCAACCGAACTATACAACTTGTCGAATGAAGCTACTGGTGGCCCGGACTGAGAAGAGAAGTCATGGACTACGTCAAAGGCTGCGCAGACTGCCAACAGATCAAGGTGAATACAAAACCACAGCGAGCAGCACTGCAACCCATCTACCCAAAACCGGAAGCAATGCCGTTTGAAACCATCGCCCTCGACTTCATCACCAAACTCCCAGAAGTTGACAACTGCGACTTGATCCTCACGATAACGGATCAGGACTGCACAAAAATGGCGTTATTCATCCCCTGTCAAGAGGAGATAACCGCAGAAGGAACGGCAACCCTGTACGTAAAACACGTATTCCCACGATTCAGGTTACCCTCCAAAATCATAAGCGACAGAGACCCCCGATTCGCATCCAAATTCATGCGAGAATTATGCAAGATCTTGGGCATCCAGCAAAACATCTCCACAGCATACCACCCGCAAACTGATGGACAATCGGAATGTACTAATCAATGGCTAGAACAATACCTCCGATTCTGGGTCAACGAGCGTCAAGATAACTGGACCCACTATCTTCCAATGGTGGAATTCACTCACAACAACTGGCCTCACGAAGCCACCAAGCAATCCCCGTTCAACCTCCTTATGGGATATAACCCACGCACAGATTGGACTGACAGGCCATCCCCTATCCCACAAGTAGCGCTCAGGGTCAAACAGTTCAAAGAAGCACGCAAACGCGCCCAGGAACTGATGATCAAGGCCCAACAGTGCTGGATCAAAGGAAAAGATACGCCCAAGTTCCAGGTAGGAGACCAAGTATGGCTAGAAGGGCGCCACCTACGCACCAATCAACCAACCGCGAAACTCGCGCCCAGAAGACATGGCCCCTTCAGGATAGTCCAGGTGATGTCCACAGTCAACTATCGATTAGAACTTCCCATGCAGTGGAGCATTCACCCAGTATTCCATGTGGACCTCCTAATCCCTTATCACAAACACCCACGCACGGACCAAACTACCACCGCCCACCACCGGAATTAGTAGACGGAGAAGAGGAATACGAGGTCGAGAAGGTTCTGGACTCCCGGTGTTCCGGCTGCAGTCGCAAATTACAGTATCTCGTCAAATGGAAGGGCTACCCCGATTCGGACAATCAGTGGGTCTCCAAGGATGACGTCTTCGCAGACGAGGCGATAAGGGAGTTCAAACGTTCAAACCCCGACCGAGAGACACATATAAAGGCTACCACCATCCAAGAGATGTCTCCATCCCCTCTGCCTACCAATCCTCTGACTGATGTCCCACACCCCAGTAACTGTCCTCTACATAGCCGAAGATGCTGCCGGCGAACGCAGAGTACAATCCACGCCATCGTCACCCCTGAAATCTACCCTATCCCTTTACCACGGAGCGACTTGTGTGCCTATGTAACGTCTACCACGGACGTCTGCCTGACTTAGGCGCTGCGATGTGCTGATCCTCCTCGATTGTTGTACTGCCGACACAGAAGGCGTGTCAGGTTGGCGGGGTCATATTTGGTGTTGTGATCTTCGTCCCATGCGACGTGTTCGAAGGCGTGAACGACGTTGGACTTGTCGAGGATGAAGTGATGCCGCTGGGCGTGAGTGGTGTAGTAGAGGAAGCCCCAAGGGCGTGCGACGTTTGGGTTAGAGTAGAGGTAGACTTTGGTGATTACGGGACTTAGCGGGAACACTGTCCACACGGCTGGTCAGACACGTGGGTAGCCGAAGGCCAGAGAAGTCATGGGGATCTCAAGGATATGCTGGACTAAGGGACTCACTAAGGGAGAATCCCTTGCACAGAAGACGAGTTAAGAGTGGTAATTGAAGAAGACCAAGATGGCAATCCTGGTCTTCGCATGCGAGCTTATATACATATACGAGGTAGCTTTCAAGCTCCTCCCGAATCGTAACTAGCCAATAGCGTAAGTAGAGCGAACCCTAATACAACTACTACTAGTAATGAGTCATTCTTCGTCACTATGAGTCATATCGTACATTATCACATGCCAAACCCTGCAGCTGACTGATGCTGCGCAGTCCATGACGAATTACTGCTGACCCCATTGTCATAAGCAATGAGTCAGAGTCCACGTCCGAGCGAAATGTAACAGCCTACCCCCGAGGCATCCCCACTTCCTTCGGGGTCCCCCCCTATTCTGGGAGTGGCCAACAACCTGGCTGACAACTACATCCCCACTTGAGCACCGACCCCGGAACTACCATACATCCAAGGGGACGGGGAGCGCGACCTCCCCGGAGACCCATGGGACCCGCAAGAACACCTCATGCCGCATCCATATCTTCGTTACGCCACCCATCTCACCACGACACACTTGGAAACCCCCCCCGCTATGCGGAACCGACGGGGAGCTACTCACGTATCCGGAGGTTACTCAACCCGCGCTTCAAGTCCATCCGGAACAGGAACAAAGCCCGCTTCCCCGATGCGGCGTGGAGACGCCTCCACCAACGGGGTTCCATTACAACAGGGGAGCACATTACATCCCTTTCCCTATTCAAGACACTCACGAACAACTTTGGCCTGCCCGTTTTACTCAACTCATCCTCACCAATGACCCGTTCGTCCTCACCTATTGCCGAGGAAGCAGCCAGCAGTATGGGAAGCCCGTTCATGCCACTTCCCAGTGCCTATCAGACCCGCCAGTGTACTCCGACAACGACCTAGTGTTCCTCGACGCGGAGAGCGGCCTGCGATCCTCGGTGGACCACGCCCTCTTGGAGCTTCAGGACCTCTCCCTCCTAGCGGAGGTACATCGCTTCTGCAGCATGTGCGCAGGGTACGCAGCCAAGGAGTGCGAGGTGTTGCAGAAGGTACAGGAGTTGGAGAGGATTGCGATCGACCGCAAGATGTGCGTCATCCGCCTGCAGAGGGCCAACGCAATCAACCGCATCGAAGACCAGCGCGATGGAGTGGGACGGGGGCAGGTGCTCACACAGAAGGTGACTGAACGCCTCTAGGACCGTCGAGCTGGGGCTCGAGTCTGAAAAGGGGGTGATGTTACGTTTCGCTCAGATGTGGACTCTGACTCATTGCTTATGACAATGGGGTCAGCAGTAATTCATCATGGACTGCGCAGCATCAGTCAGCTGCAGGGTTTGGCATGTGATAATGTACGATATGACTCATAGTGACGAAGAATGACTCATTACTAGTAGTAGTTGTATTAGGGTTCGCTCTACTTACGCTATTGGCTAGTTACGATTCGGGAGGAGCTTGAAAGCTACCTCGTATATGTATATAAGCTCGCATGCGAAGACCAGGATTGCCATCTTGGTCTTCTTCAATTACCACTCTTAACTCGTCTTCTGTGCAAGGGATTCTCCCTTAGTGAGTCCCTTAGTCCGGCATATCCTTGAGATCCCCGTGACTTCTCTGGCCTTTGGCTACCCACGTGTCTGACCAGCCATGTGGACAGTGTTCCCGCTAAGTCCCGTAATCACCAAAGTTGTAACTCCACCACAGGGGCGTTAAGTACGGCGTGTACTTCATAAGTCAACGGGATCGGAAAGGCGCGAGTCGGTCAAGACTCAGTTTGGTGATGAACAAGTACCACTAGGTCTCCCAGGGACACTAGGGTAATAGCGGAAGGCAAGGCTCAAGTGTAAAGGCGAGCAGAGACGGGGACTCAAGCGCAAGTGCGAGTCAAGCAGGAATCGTGAGGCAAAGACAATGTGGTATTACACAAGAAGTCAAGTCTACCGTACAAGCTAGGTAGGGCGTGACTTATATACTAGTACAGGGTGTTTGTATGCTACAAACACATGACGCGATCCTAGGGTACAGGCCCTAGCGAGCTAATTGAGTAAGGTGAAAGGAAGATCCGTAAATAGGACGAGCGAATTCCGCGGGGACACGCGGAAGTCAGATGGTGTCTGCGGACTCTAAAAGTCATAAGATCGGCCATCGCAATGGTCAGGTGGTGGGTGCGAGATAGAAGCCGAAGGTAGGGAAGAAACAGATCTTGGGTAAAAGTACACGCGAACACAAGGCAACACAACAGAGGCAAAGAGAGAAATAGTCTGAGTTCGTAACAAAAGTCTACCTCTACTCTAACCCGAACGTCGCACGCCCTTGGGGCTTCATCTACTACACCACTCACGCCCAGCGGCATCACTTCATCCTCGACGAGTCCAACATCGTTCATGCCTTCGAACACGTCGCGTGGGACAAAGATCACAACACCGAATACGACCCCGCCGACCCGACGCGCCTTCTGTGTCGGCAGTACAACAATCGAGGAGGATCAGCACATCGTAGCGCCTAAGTCAGGCAGACGTCCGTGGTAGATGTTACAATAGGGGTTGGATGTTTTTGTGCAGTTCTATTGTGTGTGACTAGTATTGTGCTGTACAAGCTCCAAGATAGTACTCTGTCCTTTAGTTAAGGGCAGGGCCCATAGCCTATAATGATTTATGAAAGAATATCCCAAGTTAGGGATTTGAAGGTGGTGGTAGATGTTGCACAGCAATGCATGCAGCTAACAGGAATGGTGTTCTCACCTTTGAGTAGGTTGAGAGACTATAGCAGTGGAGAGGGTGCACAAGTGAAGAAGAGAGTGAATGTCTATTTGCCTCCCTCCCCATAGGAGGGTTTTTATACTCTATGGTCCTACCCTGACCATTTGCATAAATGTGATGAGTACAGGTGTCCACAATATCGCATTTTTACATACACCTGATGTAAACTTCCACTTCGAGATAGGCATAGGGCTTCTCTCACATAGAGGGTGTGTTGCGCCCATTGTAGTACATATCCCAACTACCATAATAGGCAAACATACCACTATAATGTTGTAACTGCAATAGATAAGGCCCTTACATACTTATCACATTCCAACAGTAGAGATGAGAGCAGACACTCCTATTACACTACCCGTCCATACTCTTACATGAGTGTGTCCATAGCTTACTAATACATATGCTCAGTCTCTCGCTGCTGGTCTGATCCCCAGGCTTGGTTAGTCTTGGAATGTACCTCAACAATACCACCCATTTCTGTCTCATGAACAATCTTTGACTCACCCTTGCACTTGAGTCCTTGCTTTTGCTTGCAATTATGCTTGAGCCCCACCTTATCCACTATTGTCCTTGTGTCCTTGGGAGACCAAGTGATACTTGTTCATCCTTGAACTGAGTCCTAACCAACTCACACCTTTCCAATCCCATTTTGACTTGCCAAGTACACATTGTACTTAATGCCCCTGTGGTGGCTTTACACTAATAAAAATGAGGAAGGCCTGAAGAGCCCTTCAAATTTATAGTATAGCCCACTATACTTATGACATATATGAGACACTACTTAGGCATAGGGTTAGGGTTTATATGTGCTTAGAGGATGCACATAGGGTGTGCTCATATAGGCAGCAGCTTTTGAATACATAAATGATGCTTTTATTATGATCTTCAGGTCTTCCCTCTCATCTTTGCTATGCTATCTGCATTTAATAGTCATAAACCCTAAGGGTCTAACACAGTCTATAATTTTTATCATATAGTATTGTAATTTCAAGCTGAAGAGCAGTACTATATAGCATGGCTTGCTCACCTTGCTCACTCACCGCTGTATAGTACTGCTCTTCAGCTTGAAATTACAATACTATATGATAAAAATTATAGACTGTGTTAGACCCTTAGGGTTTATGACTATTAAATGCAGATAGCATAGCAAAGATGAGAGGGAAGACCTGAAGATCATAATAAAAGCATCATTTATGTATTCAAAAGCTGCTGCCTATATGAGCACACCCTATGTGCATCCTCTAAGCACATATAAACCCTAACCCTATGCCTAAGTAGTGTCTCATATATGTAATAAGTATAGTAGGCTATACATTGTACATCTAAGAGGTGTCAATGATCCCTATGCATGGCTACTTCCATGGTGTCCAAAACATGATATGATGCTGCATATAGTAAACCATTCAAACTGCAGTACATGAAAACCTATATTTCAAGTCCAATACATGTATATGTCCTTGTAAGGTGATCACTACAGATGTGATTTTATATACTAGTATAGTGACCAGTATATACAGGTAAACTTAGAATGAGTATGCATATGTTTGTACTCGAAATATAGGTTTTCATGTACCGTGGATCGAATTGTTCACTATCCGCGGTATAATATCATGTTTTGGACATCATAATGCCAGCTGCGCATAGGGAACTCCCCTATAAGTGGTATTGACACCCCATTTTAGAGTAAAATATTTGGCAAATATTGACCCTGAACCTACTCTGAACCCTTGACCTATTTACATTTAATCCCTTATAATCCCTTATAATCAGTAGTATCACAGAGGAACAACACCTGGGCCAACTTGAGCTCATTGGCAGCATCTATCATTTGCAACACTGGGCCCATTCAATGCAATCGGTAGCATCATGGAGGAATTTAACAGGGCCCATTTAAGACCATCAGCAGCATGTGTCAGGAGCAATGCTGGGCCCATTCAATGCAATTGGTAGCATTGCAGAGGAACAACACTGGGCCCATTTGAGCCCATCGGCAGCAATTGTTGGGAGCATCACTGGGCCCATTCAATGCGGTCGGTAGCATCACAGAGGAATATTGCTGGGCCGATTTGAGAGAGACTGTGGACAGCATGTATCATTTGCAACACTGGGCCTATTTGAGCCCATTGGCAGCATGTGTCAGGAGGAATGCTGGGCCCATTTGAGCTCATCAGTGGGATTTAGAAAGGGTAATGCTGGGCCCATTCAAGGAAATCGGTAGTATCGCAGAGGAACAACACTGGGCCCATGTCAGACAATTGACAGCATATGTCACTTACAACACTGGGCCCATTTGAGCCAATTGGCAGCATTTGTCAGGAGCCATGCTGGGCCCATTCAAGGCAATTGGCAGCATCAAAGAGGAACAACACTGGGCCCATTTGAGACCGTCAGCAGCATCTGTCAGGAGCAATGCTAGGCCCATTTGAAGCAATCAGCACTTACACCACGGAACCTATTTCACTTCAAACTTGCATGGACTTTGGCTCCATACAGCATCCCCACACCTTGTCCAACCTACACCCTCAACAGAGATCAACAGATCCTGCTCCCACTACCACATTCACTCACTTGGATGCAACCACTGTACTGTCCCATTTGATTTCTGAGCTTGGTGTCTACCCTACTGTTAATCCCCTTGACTCTAAATCATAAATGCTCTTTTCCCCTGTTTAGCTTTCCTTAGCTTACAGTATACACAACCTTACACCTTATAAATTTTAGAATAGAGATTACTCCTCACATTTCAGAGCTCAGAGCAGCTCACCCCTTGCATTCCCCCCAGCATGCCACACTCATGCGCAGCCTTAGCAACTTGAACATGACGTGTTCCCAATACAAGCGGCCATCTATGCACAATGTTGCGCCACATGGGAGCATGTGCAACCATTTCCGACCACCAGTGACCACCTGACCCAGTGAGGCTCACCATTTCCCTCCCTGACCTTGCTGCACCCATGCATGGCCTTAGCCCTTCGACACTGATGTGTTCCTGACCCAGGTGGCCACCTATGTGAAGTTTTGCGTCATGCAGAAGCATGCACAACTGTTGGAAACCACTTGACCCAGTTGCTCTGTGCAGCCTACCATTCCCATTCCCAACATTGCTGCACTCATGCATGGCCCTAGCCATTTGATACCAGCATATCCGCAATCAACAGGGGCCTGCATACAACATCTCATGCCCCACAGAGGCCTGCACAACTGCAAGCAATAATTCACACCCCTCCTCCTATCCTGCTTCATCTTGTCCCTTGCTCTTCCACTCTACCTTTCCCCTGCATACCTTAGCTTAGTAGGGTTCTTGTGTATTTAAACCCAGCCCTTGCTGAATACAATCGGTGTATTGAAAAAAAAAACATACATGGGAGAAATATACCATAAAAGGAAGGTGGGTGGTGGGGGTTCAGCCCCTATTGAAAAACAAAAGTTTGACCCTGGGTATTTTTTTCTGGTCCCACCCCCCTTGAGACTTCGGCAACACTAATTATTTGACTTGCTATAGCCTACTATAGGCAGTGGCTTTTAAATACATAAATGTAGCTTTCATGATGATCTGCAGGTCTTCCCTCTGTATCCTATCTGCAGTCAACAGAATAGTCATGTAGCCTATGGGTGTAACACAATCTATATTTCTATTATGTACTGTACAGCATGGCTTGTTCGCATTGCTCACTCGCCACTGTACAGTACAGCTCTTCTGCTTAAAATCACAGTAATACATAATAGAAATATATGTCATGGTACGCGAAGTGGACTCTTACTTTACAGTGATGACCCCTTAGTAAGACGTAATGTGTCATGGACTTGAGCATCAGTCAGCAGTAGTTGTAGAGTCACATGCCGATGTGGCATGAGTCATTCCTAGGACAGTGGTAGTAGGGTTCAAGCTACTTACGCTATTAGTTGTACGGGTTCGGGAGGAGCTTTAAAGCTGCCTCGTATGTGTATAAATAGTGGACCAATAAGACCAAGATACGCCATCTTGGTCTTCTTCAATCACCACCCTCTTCCCTCATCTCTTACGCGTGTCTTCGCTTGTCTCCTTTGAGCAAGTCGTCTTCATCAATTGCCTAGTGACTTGAACATCCTAGTGCCGGAGTTACCCGCGTCACGTGCCTCAACAGACGCCGTGTACACGTACCCAAGTCACGTGACTTGCCTTCGAGATATTCGCTAAGTCGTGAACGCCCTTTCGCAGTCCAAGTCAGACTAACACCAGTGGTGGCGTTACATATAGATTGTGTTACACCCATAGGCCACATGACTATTCTGTTGACTGCAGATAGGATACAGAGGGAAGACCTGCAGATCATCATGAAAGCTACATTTATGTATTTAAAAGCCACTGCCTGGTTTAAACCCTAACCCTACTAGAAATAGTGCCGAAATTATTATATGCAATATATGGGTCAGATACAGATATTGCCCCATACAAACCCTAACCTTATGGTACTTCTATGGTACTAATATAGGGTTTTGGTACCAGAGTCTTGTATACTACTCAGATATAGTATGCAGCACTGTTTGCTGAAATGCGCTGGGATCCCGTCTGGACCGTCTCGGGCCGGCACTCCGATGACCAGTGACGACCTGCGCAACTCTGGTAGGGTGAACCATTTGGGCTAATCTTTGGACATCCTGGGGCTTCGCGCCTCAATTATGATGAACAGCGCACATGAAGGGATGATACTCACAGTGACAAGAGGACTGTGGTGAGATATCAAGAGTGGCTGGAAGCAGCAACAGAGTGTAATCAAGCAAGTGAAGCAGGGTTTGAGTCTGGCACACAACAGATGAGAACTGGTGTTTATACAACAGAGGGAGACATACCTGGCACACAACAGATGAGAACTGGTGTGGTGCCAGAGCGTACATGGTACTCTACTTATACTGCTACAGGGAGTGACGGTAGTAACACAGGTCACAGTAAATACAAGGAGCGTTGTTCTACAGAGGGACACAAAGGAGTGTGCAGAAGGAGAACAAAAGTGCAAAGAACAATAGAAGTCTAGACTGATGATATCATAGTGACATCACAATAAGGATAGAACAAAAGGAATGAGTACAAGGACGAAATACAATAGGAGTCCAGAGGAGTCCATGATGTCATTGTACAGTGATGTCATAGATAAGAAAGTCCGAGATTGTAAAGATCATAATAATCTAATCTACATAAGTCCAATATATCTTATCTAAAGCAGTCCGTTATCTGCGTGTCCATACGAGCCGCTAAGTGCGCGCGGGTCACTTATCAACAAATTACTATACCACCTCTTTCCCTTTCTCGTCTCTGTCTGTCTCTGTACTGTTTCTAGGATGCGCCTCAGATCAAGCGTGAGCTTGCCGAGCCCAAAGTCACATGGCTCAAGTGCCACACTGTACCATTCTTGCCACCTCAATTCCTCCCCATCCACCACATTTCCCGCCTTGATCCCTTTTGTGTCTCATACCCATGACTCATTGTTACGACACCATGACTCAATCCAATCCTCATGACCCCGTTACCTTACAACACGTTGTAGGGACGTAGAGTCCTGTGAGTTCGAAGACGGAGAGGGATTCCGCAGGGTTTAGCGAAACAGAGGAGAGCCGAGACCGAAAGGATGCGCATGTGAAGACGCGAACGTGAGAACAAGTCGAGGATGGGATATGCGAACGTGAAGACGCGAACATGAGTATGGGTCGAAGATGAGAGAAGCGAGAGCAGACGAGGAAGATGAGATTCGCTTTAACTTAAAAGAGTTCCGGGTGGCGTCGAGTGGCCTGACCTTGGGAATCACACAAGCAAATGAAAACGAAAGGGGGAAAACAAGGATGCCATTCACGAGCCAAGAACGCAAGCTTAAATACAAGCGAGACTGTAGCTACCCTGACCAGTAAGTAGGGTAAGAGTACAGGGAAATAGGTGGCATAGGGGGACAAGACGAGACAGAACGTGGAAATGATCGAGTCAAACCAACGGTAAGGTACGAACGGGCGAGGCGATACAAAGGAGCCAAGGACAACAAACAGAGGGGCCAAGGCAGTGAGAATGGATCCAAGGAGAATGGACTCGGAGGTCGGCATCGTGTCCGACGACAGTGCGATCCTACGGTATTATTAAGAGTCAGTAATTGTGAAACTAAAAGATAGAGACTGCGCCCTTGCCAGTGACAAAGGGGCTGCGTGGCCGAGGCATTGTACAGGCGAAGTGAGCTGACAGGGTGAAAGGAAGGAGGCAGTGGAGGATGATACAATGGGTTCGGAGAGCTGGTGGACAAAGGCGACTCGAGGCGCGGGAACACGCGGCCTGGGTGTGAGTGGCCTAGAGGCCATCTTGCAGGAAACCATCGTCGTTGTCGTCTGTTTGTGTGGTTGCAAAGGAGTGAGCGAAGGAGCAACGAGGAGAATGAGAGTGAGAGTATGTGTGGATAGATGGATGAGGTGATAGAGAGGAAATGGGAGTCAAGGAAGCTGCAACGTCGTGGGAGCGCGAGACCGATTTGGTAGGGAATCCACGCGATGCCCGTCCGAGGCCAAAAACACTGAAAATGGATGGTTTCGGGCCCAGCGCCCGAGGTACCCTTACAGCATTGGCAACTTGTGCTGATATCTTATGATACTTTACTGACTGCTACTTACAAATTCTCATGGGTCTGGTAGTATAAAATGTACCCCGTTTGACTGTGAATGAATCATCCTATTCGTGTTCTTGAATCCGTCCGCGTGCCCTCATATCTTGCACTTTGCAACTCCAAATCGACTTGCTCATTCTCTACTTCTTCTCGCGCGTGCACTTTCGGGTGACGTGTTACCTAATCAACTTGTCACTTGGATTATACTGTTATCATACTTTATAGTGCTGTGTATATCTGCATCTCATATATCTTGGTATATGCAGCACTGCTTGTTACGATTTCACCTCCATATCACGCCTCTTTCTCTCATTTCATATTCATTGTACTTTTACGATACGATCCGGTTCGATACGCCTTCTGGCTTCTAGCTTGCACCCACCGTATGACCGTTCCAACGCCCCATGGCGTGACTTCCAGAACCTGTGGATGACTTCTGCTACACACGTCATCCCGCGGGATTCCTTTGTTCCATATATGTGCTCTCCCTTTGTTAGCTCTCTAGGACCAGTATCCTAGGATCGCGTCATATGTTTGTAACTTACAAACATCCTGTACCAGTATATAAGTCACGCACTACCTAGCTTGTACGGTAGACTTGACTTCTTGTGTAATACCACATCGTCTTTGCCTCACGACCCTTGTTCGACTCGCCCTTACGCTTGAGTCTCTGTTTCCGCTCGCCTCTATGCTTGAGCCTTGACTTCCGCTATTACCCTAGTGTCCCTGGGAGACCTAGTGGTACTTGTTCATCATCGAACTGAGTCTTAACGGACTCACGCCCTTCCGATCCTGTTGACTTACAAAGTACACGTCGTACTTAACGCCCCTGTGGTGGCGTTACATTAAGTCAAGTCTCTCACAGTGGCGACATCTAGTCGCAGCCAGTCTCGGTTTCAGGCCGAATATATTGAATGCTACAGTACCAACGAACTCTCTGACAAAATCAAAGGAGCTGCTGTCTGGGCAGAACACGACGGAACTGAAGGATACTTCCTTTTCCACCCCAACACACAGAAATACCGACAAATCCATTATCTTGACGACATCTGTCAGTGGGCATACATCGACTACTCGCCAAAGCAGGGGAGCTGGTACACCATTAGCATTGTACCTCCCGTACTCGGAGTAGGACCCATTAGAACCCACACCGCTAGTGGCATCGACATCGACAGCCCAGACCCCGACTCCCCAAGCGCACCCATCCCCACAACAAACTTACCTGTGACCGCTTTTCCATCCTACGCAATGTCGCAGACCCAGCAACAGGCTTCAGCTAGCACAACACTTACCAGCGGAGGAGCTGGAGGAGGAGGAGGAGGACCTTCAGGAGCCCCTGGTTCAGGAGGGGGAGGAGCCCCAGTACCGCCCAGTGGAGCCCCAGCCGGAGGAGCTGGTGGTGGCGGTGGAGGTGGCGGTGGTGGTGGTGGTGGCGGTGGCGCTGGTGGCGCCATGCCAGAAGGGGCTGCTCCAATAATCGCACCTGGAGGTCACGGAAGACTAGGAGGAAACCCTCCCCCAGAGTTCACGGGAGCAAGGGACAAGAGCAAGGCCTTCCTGCTCGCGTTCGATCTCTACGAAGGGATGAACCCAGACGTCGACCAGCTTAGAATCCCCTCTTCATGCACCATGACCTTCCTCTCCTACATCAGGGGACCCCTCGTCGACGACTGGGTGGCGGAACAGGCACGGTGGCTTAACAAACAAGTAGCCAATGGAGTGGATTGGGGAAACATGGTCCTGTGGCAAACAGTCAGAGACAGATTCGTAGCCACCTACTTCGACTTGGCTGAACGCACCAACGCCTGCAAATCACTCCAGACCCTCACCATGAAGGGTGAGGATATTGACACGTACATAGCCACCTTCGAGAACCTTGTTATCAAGGCTGGATATAACCCCGACGAGGCCACTACCCTTGACATCTTCCAAGATGGGTTGCCCAACCAGTTAGTCATTAACGCTATCTGCTTCCAGCACCCTGTCAATTGGGAGCAGTGGAAGGCAGCTGCACGACTTCAGCAGGCTGAATACCTGATTTTAAAGGATCGCCTGGGCAAAAACAAACCGTCACGCAACCGAAAGGGAGGACACAGCAGAGAGCAGTGGGTCCAGGCCCTCAATAGAACGTGCGACCCAAACGCCATGGATGTTGGACGCGCCCAAGCCTCCGTGGCCCTTACCAACACCGATAAAACCCAACTTCAGAAGGAGGGACGATGTTTTAGATGCTGTGCTCAAGGGCACATCTCGCATAACTGCCCACAAAAAGGCATGCGTGTGGCTGCAACCAGCACTGCCATGGCATTACCCGCCGGTCCCCCATGAGCTGCGCTCCCCCCTTCCCAGACTACAAACGTATCAACTCCCGCCATCAGTACTATCGCCGTATCGGCTAGTCGCGTCCTTTCGAATGAGGAGCAGGCAGACGTACAGATCACAGCGATGAAGGCACAGTCTCAAGAAGTGCATGACCTCATGGTTGAAAAGTTGTTCGGAAGAGAGGATTTTCTCGACACTTGAACCTGGCGGCCTGGGCTAGAGCTTTAAACTTAAACATGTACACTAGCAGATATCAATCCATGCGAATTCCAGTCTTGTTTAAATCTGCACACGCAACGGCCGAACGACAAGTCCTCGTAGACTCAGGAGCGATAGACAATTTCATTTGCCCCACACTCCTTAAACACCTCCAAATCTGAACGAGGGACGTTACCCACCCTATCCGCATTTGGAATGTAGACGGCACCCATAATCAGGATGGCACCATCACTCAGTACACGGACCTCACTGTGAGAACAGGAAAAGAGGAAAGGACACTTCGCTTCCTGGTTACGAACCTCAGGAGGGACGAAGTGATCCTAGGATACCCTTGGTTTACGGCCTTTGAGCCGAGTATCAAGTGGGGAGATGCAACGTTGAATGAGGAATTTCAACCGGTCGTGGTCTCAAGCCTTCACTTGTCAGACGAAGCCACACCCATGGAGGCATCCATTCGGGCATTGGAGATGTATGAACTTGACGAGGAAGCGTGGGAGCAGCTCATGGACGATGAGCGTGAACCCCAGATTGCATTTTTACGAAAAACGACGACCGCATCTGAGTTAGCGCAATGAGAAGCAGTGAAGAAGGAACAACGAACGTTCGAAGAAATGGTCCCGGAAGAGTATCATCGTCACCGAAAAATATTCGACGAAGAAGCATCCCACCGCTTTCCCCCGTCACGTATTTGGGACCATGCCATCGATCTGCTCCCTAACGCCCCTGCCTGTCACGGTACGCGAAGTGGACTCTTACTGTACGGTGATGACCCCTTAGTAAGACGTAATGTGTCATGGACTTGAGCATCAGTCAGCGTAGTAGTAGTATCACATGCCGATGTGGCATGACTCATTCCTAGGACAGCTGTAGTAGGGTTCGAGCTACTTACACTACTAGTCGTACGGATTCGAAGAGGAGCTTTAAAGCGTCCTCATGAATGTATAAATAGTGGCTCGATAAGACCAAGATACGCCATCTTGGTCTTCTTCAATCACCACTCTCCTTCTCCTCACCTCCCATGCGTGTTTTCACTTGTCTCTTTGAAGCAAGTCGTCTTTATCGATTGCCTAGTGACTCCGACGTCCTAGTGCCGGAATCATCCGTACCACGTGCCTCTGAATAGACGCCGTGTGCACGTGTCCAAGTCACGTGACTTGTATTTGAGATATTCGCTAAGTCGTGAACGCCCTTTCGTCGTCCAAGTCGGACTAATGCCAGTGGTGGCGTAACATTAAGACCAAGATCTCTCACCGTGGCGTTCACAACTCGAGATCAGTGGAGAAACTTTCAAACATACTCCCTTGAACGCAGGGGAGATCGCAATGTACCAACACAATTCCTAGGAACAGCCAGGTGGAGAGAATACCGAGGAGAAACTGGTTACTTCGTAGACTTCGCATCGGGACCTACCCGATACAGACCAGTTGAGTTTAACTTCGACAACCTCTGCTGGGTGGAAGTTACGTGGAACCCCATAGACCACCGATTCGACGTAGTACGACCAGCGGGCAGGAACTACAACTGCGACATTGACGCAAGGGGACTACCCACCAGAGAACAGTGGGGGCGTATCGACGGACAGCCAGAGGAAGAACCTAGCACGTCCGAACCCAGAACCCCAGCCCCATCAGAGACAAGTGGAGACGAAGAAACCTCCAACGCAGATAATGAATCCAAGATTGAGGACATAGTCCAAACAGCTGAGTCACTTCGCATAAACGAACCTGAAACGATCCACATTCGATCACCCGCAGCAATGGCAACGGCGACCATAACACACGAAGAACTAGCCGCAGAAGAAGTACAAAGAATCACTGAAGAAGCCGAAGCCCACCTAAGACCTATCAACCCATCTACCGGACACCGCATGACTGCGGACGACGCTGCCATCTTCAGAGCAGTAGGACCCGACATACCCGACCCACCTCCAGGAACAGGAGGCCCCGCACCGCCCAGAAGACCTGGAGGGAATTTCGGTCAAGGACCCCCAGGCGGAGGCGGAGGCGGAAGAGACAGACCGCCACAATTCGGAGGCGGAGGTGGAGGAAACCCATTCGGCAGAGGACCACCACCACCCCCAGGAGGACCACTCCCAGTAGGACCACCAGCGGGACTACCTCACAGTGCAGAAAGACTGGCGGGGGAAACCCCAAACGTCTTTGACGGAAATCGAAAAGAGTACGAATCTTTTCTCATGCAGTGGCACATTTACTGGGGGCAGAACGCAGAGGCACCAATCATGCTCAACGTCTATCGACGATGCCTACTCTTCCTGGGATTCGTCAAAGGACCTCAAGTCGCAAATTGGACCTTAGGATTCCTCCAATGGCTCAACAACGAGCTGCGACTCGGGAGAGGAAGATATGACGAGTTTCTGTGGGATACGCTCACAGCAGGCTTCTCCGACCGCTTCTCAAACATTCTTGAACAAGAAGAAGCGCAAGCCACCCTCGCAAAAGGCTTCAAAATGATTGGAGATGATATTGACTCGTACATCACGAACTTCGAACAGCTAGCACGGAAGGCTGACTATCGCCTCAACGACCGCCAAACACTGGACCGTTTTACGGCGGGGCTGCCCAAGGCGCTCTTCACCAAAATCTACGAATTAGATGACCCACAGACATTCAACGAATGGAAGGAGGCGGCCATGAGGCGGCAAAAGCAGTACATCCACCTACGAGCCCGACTTAACCTCACTAGTGCACCATCCTGAGGACCACCACCCGCACGCCAGAACCAGCAACGGGGGTACACCCCACCCTGGGGACCACCGCGTTACCCACCTCCACGGTACGATCCAAACGCCATGGACACGTCGGCGGACTGATCGCATGCAAGACTCGCGATGGTAGGAGACCCCAAACCACCATTCCCACCACGCGGAGGACCAGGACAGCCAAGAGGAGGCGGACAACGCAGAGACATGAGGGAAGTCATCTGCTACAACTGTAACAACCCCGGCCACTTCTCACAAGATTGCACACGCCCCAGAAAACAAAGGCAACAGTATCAACCACGCGCCAGTACAAGTCGCAGCATGGAGACCGACTACTACAGTCAAGAACCTGCAGTCGCAAGACGCGCAGACGCTACAGCCGAAGAGCAGGCGAAAGCTGGGTCCATCACTCACTTCGTTGACTTAGACATCCAAACCAACGGGATTAACCGAGTTATGAGGTTCCTAGTCACCGACATCGGAAATGAAGAACTTGTACTCGGATACCCTTGGCTAGCCACCTATGAACCTACCATCAATTGGGCTCACGCCACTATCCATGAAGGCATGCTCCCCGTGGTACTCCGATCAATTAATCCCACAGAGTCACAAACCACGATCGCCAATGCAGTTACCCAAGAAGAAGCGGAAGACATAGTACAAGAACTGGAGGATGAATGCCAGATACGCACCACCGCTACCGAACTGGCCATCGCCGCCCATCAACACACGGTAGCAGCTGTCATACCCGAACCATACCAACGCTTCGCCAAAATCTTCAGCAAAGAAGCATCCCACCGATTTCCACCTTCGCGACCGTGGGATCATGCAATCGACTTCAAACCAGGGACGCCGGCTAGCATCGACTGCAAAGTTTATCCCATGTCACAGGACGAAGACGAACAGCTCCGCAAATGGCTCGATGAACAACTTAAAATGGGCTACATACGACCTTCGAAGTCACCATACGCGTCATCCTTCTTCTTCATCAAGAAGAAGGACGGCAAACTACGACCTGTACAGGATTATCGAAAGATCAACGCGTGCACTGTACATAACCAATACCCACTACCGCTCATGGCTGAGCTCATTAACGACCTGGGAAACGGACACATCTACACCAAACTCGACGTACGATGGGGGTACAACAACATACGAGTCAAGGAAGGCGATGAACCTAAAGCCGCGTTCAAAACCAAATACGGACTCTACGAACCCCTCGTCATGTACTTCGGACTTACCAACTCACTGGCAACTTTCCAAAACATGATGAACGACATCCTGGACGACGTCATCCTTCATTACCAGTCACGCGGAACCATTATTCGGGTATATATGGACGACATCGGCATAGCCACCATGGAGGACGCAGGTCTACCAGCCCATATCGAAGCCGTCAGCGCCGTACTCCAAGTAGCACTCGATCATGACCTCTACTTCAAACCTGAAAAGTGCCTCTTCCATCAACCGCGAATGGATTACCTGGGGGTAATCCTTGAAAAGGGGGTAACTCGCATGGACCCCGTAAAAATTTCAGGCATATGGGACTGGCCCCGCCCCACGAAGGTGCGCGACGTACGCTCTTTCCTCGGTTTCTGCAATTTTTACCGACTCTTCATTCGCGGCTTCACAACATACGCACGAGCCCTCAACAAACTTACGCGTAAAGACACCGAATGGACATGGGGCAAAGACGAAGAGAAGGCCTTCCAAACCCTCAAAGACCTCGTTACTAGCGAACCAGTACTCGCACACCCTAACCTGACGGACCAGTTCGAACTTGAAGTAGACGCATCCGGGTACGCAGTAGGAGCAGTCCTCCTACAGAAAAAGAAAGACGGGAAACGACACCCCATCGGATACTTCTCGGCCACACTAAACGAAGCAGAACGCAACTATGACATTTACGATCTGGAACTCCTAGCCATCGTCAAAGCACTGCGACACTGGAGACCGTTCTTAGCCAGATCCCCGCACAAGATCAAAATCTTCTCGGACCACCTCAACCTGACGCATTGGAAATCCCCCCAGAAGATAAGTCGCCGTGTAGCCCGAGAAGTCCTAGAGCTTATGGAATACGACTTCGAGATCCACCACATCAAGGGAACCAACAACGGTCGCACGGACGCCCTGTCCAGACGACCAGACTACGACCAAGGGGAAAACGACAACGAAGGGGTCACCGTACTACCGGAGAAAATCTTCGTTCGGAACCTAACCACACAAACCCCAGAGACACCTGAACAGGATGAAAACACCCTATGACCATGGATAGACCCCCACAAGCTCAAGAAAGTCGACGGAATCTGGTACCGGCAGGGCGCGCAAGTAATCACCAGCAGACAAGACGCCATACGCACCATCATTGCCAACCATCACAACCCCCCAGTATACGGCCATCCAGGGATCAAGCGTACCACTCGAATCATCGAGCGAAGTCACTGGTGGCCAAGCATGTTGAAACACGTCACCGAATACGTCCAGGGATGCGCAGAGTGCCAATGCCACAAAGTCAATAACCGACCCACGAGGGCACCCTTAGTTCCTATTACACCCGTAACCGATGCTAAACCCTTCGAAGTCATAGCCCTCGATTTTATCACTAAACTACCTATATCTCAAGGGCATGATTCAATCCTCACGGTGACCGACCACGACTGCACCAAAGCCTCCATTTTCATTCCCTGCATCGAGGAGATCACGGCAGAGGAAACCGCAGCCCTGTACGTCACTCACGTGTTTCGGAGATTCGGATTACCGGCAAAAATCATTAGTGACCGAGATCCACGCTTCGCATCAAAGTTCACCCGAGAAATATGTCGGATCCTAGGGATCTATCAGAACATTTCCACGGCCTATCACCCCAGAACGGACGGACAATCGGAACGCACCAATCAATGGCTGGAACAATATCTAAGGTTCTGGGCCAATGAGTGACAGGACAACTGGGCACGATTCCTGCCAATGGCAGAATTCGCTCACAACAGCTGGCCACATGAAGCAACAAGGAAGTCTCCATTTTCGCTCATGATGGGATATGATCCGCGCGCTGATTGGATCGATAAGCCATCTCCCATTCCCCAGGTACTCACGCAACTCCAACAATTCCGAGAAGCACGGAGAGAAGCACAAAACCTTATCCGGAAGGCCCAATCACTGTGGATCAAACACCAAGATACACCCAGATACCAAGTGGGGGATCAGGTATGGTTAGAAGGCCGCCACCTTCGAACCAACCAACCAACGGCAAAACTCGCGGCTCGACGGCATGGACCCTTCAAGGTCACAAGAGCGCTGTCACCGGTCAACTATCAACTCAAACTTCCCACGCAGTGGAGCATCCACCCCGTGTTTCATATCGATTTACTCACACCTTATCGCGAAACACCCCTGCACGGGGAAAACTTCCAGCGCCCACCACCGGATCTAGTAGAAGGCGAAGAGGAATATGAAATCGAGCGAATTCTAGACTCTCGGCGATTCGGCAGAAGCAAAAAGCTCCAGTACCTCGTGAAATGGAGGGGCTACCCAGACTCGGAGAACCAGTGGGTCAACAAAGATGACGTCTTCGCTGACGAAGCCATAGCGGAGTACGAGCGGAGTTCAACGGCTAACAAAGCACATATAAGCGAAGTCGACGACGCTAAGTCTCCCTCATTCTCCCATTCTGGATTCCAATCTCAACCAACAATGTCTCTTCCCTCTTCCACCGCTTCCACCATTGTCGCTCCCTTCATCGGGGAGTCCCTCACCTACCAAGAGCTCAACGACACCCTCAAAGACATCGTCCCCGTTGAGGACGTTGACAACCCCAACACCCCCAACACCTTCTGGCTCCTCAGCCACGACGGCCAGCGGCTCAACTCCACGCCATACACCGAGGCCCAAGTGCATAGGCTTCGTGACGCTCTCAGAGACAGTCAGTCTGCCTCTCCTCGACCTCTCCCGGTACGAGTCGAATATCGGGTCGAGACGGAAGAAGTCCCCAGCAACTCAGCGATGGGAGGAGTGGAAGTTTACGGTGGAGATGTGGAAGCTCGAGCAGTGGTCGACGGCAGCGACAAGGAGAACGAGGATCCTCGAGAAGAGGAAACTCTTCGATGCGATGATGCGCGCACGATCCAGGAGCAGCCCAAGCGAGAGCTGAAGGAGTGGTACCCAGCTGAGCACGCCTCCATTATCCAGTCCACCGACTCTGACCACCCCAACGAAACCCCCTGTCACGAACCAAGGAACTTTGGTTCAGACACGCGCGTCTAAGACCGGTCCGCGACGGTCCGGTCTCATGTAATCAACTTCCTAAAGGAGAAGTCCGGTATCGGAGTTCCAAGTTCATACTCCGACGATCACGTAATCATACACGTGATTACTTATTGGTTATCAAGTTACCCGACGACTGGAAGTCGTACCACTCTTTGGATTAATCTGATTGGACTGCGGAGCAGTCACACCACTATGGCACAATCTTGCGCAATCGACTGCGGAGCAGTCATGCCACTTCTACGATTATTCTCATTGGTTGTTATATTTAGAACCCTTCCAGAACCTTCCATTGTGCAGCACCTGTGGGAAGCGATAGGCCTCCCCTAAAGTACGCACAGACCATGTACCCAGGTATATAAGCTAGAGCAATAGAACGGACAGTCCCTCAGACTGTCCACTTGTGTTCCCCTTTGGATAACCCCCTCCAGCTAGTAGGCTGGATAAGCACTGTTACCACATCTTCGTGTTATCGGTGACCCTCATCATTATCCTCAGTCTAAAGACCTTCTCTGTCTTCCTTCAACACCCTCTCATCGTCTTCCTCGTCCCTCGCGTTCCTCGTCAGAGATACCACCAGGTGTATTGCAGAGTACTCTGAGTGAGTACTCATCACACTTGGACAGTCTCATTGACCTGACCTGGACGCTCCTTGATAGTGTCTGAATACTTCGACGATTCGGAGTTTGGTCACTGGGACGGCGATTCCAGTTCCTATTCCACTAGTTGGGAGCCCCAGTATCGTGGCCCCCCTCCTCGTCGCTTCTTCCTTCCTCCCTCCTCTCCTCTCGTTCGTCCTCTATCTCCAGAAGGGTTGAACAACCCTCTCCAGTCCATAGTTGAGCAAGTCGCTCTTCCCCAAGGCCCGGCTGCTTTCACAGCGCCCTCATCCCCTGTCCCCACTCATCCCTCGTCCCCTGTCGTCCCCTCCCGTGTCTCCACTCCTCTCTCGTACGCAGAGGAGTACGTCATCTACGACCTAAACGGCAACGTTGTTGCCCATCGTTCCCCGTTGTTACGGTTTCGCCTCAGACCGACCCTCGAACACCCTACGCAACGACCCCGAACACCATTAGAAGGAGAACCACTGAAGATGACGCCTACGAAGAGGCTGAAATATGAAGACTTGTGGCAACACATACCGAAACCAGAGCTAAGTCTCCCACGCCACACTACGAACCCGGCTCCACTCACCAACGAGACCCGGAGTTTTGGGAATAGCGCACGTGACCTTAGCGCCCGCCCGTCACGTGACCCTGGCACGTGACCTGGCTAGAATGCACCAGAAGAGTCCAGATGAGCCTGTGCCTGGACTGGCCTAGATTGCCTCGTGTTTGTGACTCATATCGATTGTGCCTTGATTCTGATGGATTGTATGACTCGTGATTCCTTATCTCTGACTCGTGCCATGAGTGCCTTATGCCATTGGCTGCCGTTATCTCTGACTCGTTGTGATTCATTCCTAGGATCTGTGTATTAGGGTTTGAGCTGAGCTTCAAAGCTCTTCAGACATGTATAAGTAGAGGGGCTTATGGTCGCTGAAGACCTAAGCTTGACTTCTTGGACTATACCACCCATTGTACTGCCACTCCTAGGCTGTCTGCCAGTTGTGCGCTGTTTGTACCTTGTCTTGGAATATCATCCCTGTTTGTCCTTAGCTGGCCTTGTGGAGTGATCCCTGGCATCCCTTCCCTTTCCGCTTTCCTCTAGTCGTTTGCTGGCTGTTTGCCACTGCGCCTTCTCTTATCTACTTCATCATTGGCCGGTTGTCTATCGCCTTTGATCGTCTACTCCAAGCCCTTGTGTTTATCACCTTTCACATCCTTTGGGCTACCCTATTACATCTCACTTGTGAGCTAATAGGTGATCGTGTACATGACTTCGACATCCTCTGTGATCGTTAGGTCGCTGTTGTTGCCTAGACCCGTCGCTCTAGAAGAACGTCCGGTGGAATGTTACACCCGTCCCCGGAGTTTGACATCCGGACCCAAGTAGCCGTTCGATCCGGCCCCCTCGTCTCTCGCTCCCCATCCCCGGAACTGGTGTACCCAGACCCGGTTTCCGTCTTCCAGTCCCCCTTACTCAGGCCGTTGTCGCCCCTTACTGATCTTCCGTCCCCCTCCATCCGCCTTGTCTCCCCTCGTCCCCGGTCGACCTCGCTCCCCCCTCGCCTCGCCACTCCAGACTCGCCTATCAACTACGAACGGGTAGCTGAAGGCGTCCCACGCATCGACACCCCGGACCCCCGCTACGAGGAACAGGAGAACATCCCCCCTCCTTTGCCTTTGATCTGCCCCCCATCTTGCGTCAACGTTACCACCGGCCCCCATCCTCATCAGTATATTAACGTCCAGACCCCCCAAGGAGAAGAGTGGCGCCCCATCTCGGAATTCTACCAAAACTCCCTCACACAGATCCCGTCCCTTGACCACCTCCTCTCGTACCCCCCGATGTTCCCCGGTGTTACCCCCTTCCGCTTCCGGTCACCCCACTACCTCAAAGTCTTCCCCCATCACCTTCCCCTCGCACTCGCCCTTGGCATTCCCCCCCTGTACGCCTGCTCCCAAGCCATCCTCGACCTCCCAAGTCAAGACCTACCCCTTGGGACCATCAAGTACAATTTCAGGCAAGGACTCCGTCGTGCCTTCGCCCCCCTTAACAACACTATCAGGCAAGCGTACGTAGGGACCCTAGTCACCCTCGAGCTGCAAGACTTCTTGGACGGAAGGATAATATCCACGTACGGATATTTAGCCTTCTACAAGGACCGGATCTTTGTTATCGACCAGGGGTATCACTTCAAAGACGCAGTTAGGACCAGCCCCCCCCTTTTATCTTATTGTTTCACGCCTCGCCTCCCTGCTGACCCCTTCTTGTTCATTTCTACCTACCCAGACCAACAGGAACTATAACTATTTACTTTAACTAGTAAGTAGTTGTAGCTAGTTTGGTTATTGGTACGAAATAAAAGGGGTTTAGTGTCCTATCTTGTCCCACCTCAAATATCTGAACAAGAGCAAGTAAACCGCTCTCAAGCACTCTTTGAAACCCACAGAGAAAGACAACTCCAACGTTATTACCCCCCTAGCACTCTTTACAACCTCGCTCACTCAAACACGGTTGAAGTTTGGAGTGATCAAACCACAATCCTTAAAGACCTTGAATTCATACTTCCATTTGGGGAAGTACTCAAGCTATCCCAGTTCCAAGACTTTGCCTCGTGCGACTTACAAAGACTAGGCGACCTAGCTCAAGAACAACTCCTGTATTGGCACCTTGCTAAGGTTGTCAACGTCCACGGTTCCCCCATTGAGTCGTTCCTTCTTTGGAACAAGGACGACTATCTCTGGTTCGTTCACATAGCCCCAAGGTGAGAACGCATTATCCAAGATCTCCTAAGCGGAGAACGCCAGTTTTTCCTTGAACGATTCAGATTGGACTACGAACAAGTCCAAATCAGCTTTCAAGAAATCCGCCTAGAAACAACCCAATTCGGACCTTGTCTTGTTATCACAGAAGGTTGCGAATATACACTCAAGTGGGACGGTGTTTGGGAAACCACCCTTGAAAACCCAGACACGAACATTGTCAATCCCCAGATCTTCCACTTACCCCCTGACACCCCGGATGACATCGACTTCATCACACGCCTAGACATCCTAGAAAACGGAGACGAACCTCTCCCTCCAAGCAGCCCACCAAGCCCAAGATCAAGTCCAAGTCCTCCTGCACCTGACACAGATACTGATAGTGGTTGGGGAGAACCTGCCAACCAGTGGATCAGTAACGGTGTTTGTTGGTGTAGTAAAGAAGTTTGTACCTGCGGTTATCGTCCCAATACCCCACCTACTCCACCTAGTGTAGTATTGTGGGCCCCTGGCCAAGACTTCCTGCCCTTTAGAGAAAGAATATAAAGGGTTCCCTGTTTAAATCAAACTGGCTGAAAGCGCAGTTGATTGGGCTATAAATCTGGCATCCCAACATACCACGCAACGTCACAGAAACCGCAGACCAAGACAGTTTACAAGAAGGGATACGCCACTTCCCTCTCCTGAAGAAAACCTTCCAGTTATCCCTAATAGAGACATTAGGAGGATAAATCAAGCCACGACATCCACAAGAAACCAAGTACCCACGAGAAATCAAGCATCCACACGTCCCAGGAACCCAACACCCCAAGTCACTCCACAGTTCCCAAGAATCCACGAGCTTCCACCAGTAATCCGTGAACCATCTACCAGCAGTGAAGAAGGGCAATTCCTTGCAACTCAACCCACGTACTACCACTTCCCAGAAGTTCCGTTTATATCCAGGTCGCTACCTACAAGAAATCCACGAGAACTCCAAGTCTTCAAGCATCACTCACAGCTCATCTTTCGACAACACGGTGTTCCACTGACCCTCCAGCATACGATCAATAACATTCGAGATATCACCACTGACCCTACTAGCTTCCAAGGACATCTGTGGAGAACTAGTACCTTGATCTCACACTATGGGATATTCAAAGAATATTGTTGGATAAGAACAAGTCAACGACCAAGCGCAGTCCACGGTATACAATTACAACCAGCATACAAAGTCTTTTACGCTTGGGACACCGACGGTTGGACCGTATCAAGACTATTAAGTAACCCCAGTTCATGAGCGACCCCGCGGACCTTACTACAAGAGACCTTACCCCGGAAGAACTCAAGAGGATCCCTGTTTACTTCAAAGACCCCTTCTTCTCCCTTGACGAAAACCTATTCCACGTAGATTGGGACGACCAAAGCCTCACAAGTGTAAACGGCCAATTTCCTTGGCAGCATCTTGGAACAAACCAGAACATCAGTAAAGCCGACTACAAGAAACACTACCCAGGCTATAGAAACCTAGACACTAGCTCAGTTAACCACCAGGACCTTACAGCTAAGTACGTCGGAAAGGACGTCCGTTGGTCAACCAAGAGAACCCGTTGGGTATATAAAAACAACCGAAGAGTTGTTTTTCCAGGAACAGGAGAAGACGACCTTACTCCACCGCCGAGTACAGAGTACGAAGACTCTGATCAAGAACAGGCAGAAGTATCTGGCCTCCTAGAAAAAGCAACCAAGTCACTCACAGCAACCCTATCAAGAGTAGGAACCCCACAGTCACCAGCCAGCGCGGAGTTACCCGGCGCATTACCAAGTACCCCAGGACCATCCAAGCAACCAAGTTATCCCTTGTTCACGCCTCAGCAAGTAAGGATCTTTGAAACCAAGTCACGGTCCCCATCGCCACCAGCACCAGCACCAGAACCCACGAGTACCATGGCCTCAACAGGAGGATCACCCAAGTTATTAGGCGTACCACCAGAGCCATTCGATGGCAAACAAGATAAAGCTGAATCCTTCTGGCAAAGTGTAGAAAACTATTACTACCTCAATCAAGCAGTGTATCCCGATGAGGGCAAGCGCGTTTCGGCTGCCCTAACACACTTCAAGACAGGCACTTCAGCAGGAGATTGGGCTCAAGACAAACAGAAGAAAGCATTAGAGGCAACCCCCATAGATTTTGGTCTTTGGAAGGACTTCAGAGACGATTTCAAGAAACACTTTATCCCATCCCACACCAAGCTAGAATCCACGAACCTCATGTATTCCTTGAAGATGGGAAATCATCCTTTCAACGATTGGTACCAAGAATGGTCAACATACGCAAATCGATCAGGAGCAAATGATGAAACCAAGATGTTCGCCTTTCGACGATGCCTCCCAGGAGCCCTACACCAGAAGTTACTTGGTGTATCCCCAGTCCCAGACACCCTAGAAAAATTGGTCGATCTAGCAAGAGAATTCGACCGCGTATGGCGCCTCTACAGTAACCCAGCGTTCACAGGAAGAACACTCACTCAAGGGCCGAGAAACCGGGCCATATACGCCTCTGAAGAGGAAGGCGTTCAAGTAAATCAAGCCACGACGTCCCTAAGACCCCAGCAAGCGGGCAGGATAACCAAGGAAGAGAAAGACAGACACTTCAAGGAAAAGCTCTGTTTCTATTGTGGAAAGCCAAATCACCGAGCCAAGGAATGCCGGTCCAAGGAAAGCTCTCAAACGCCAAGAAGGCCAGGGAATGGAAGACCCAGTAATCAGCGGTCAGACTTCAGAGCACGCGCGGCTCTGCCACAAGAAACGTCCTATGGATATGAGGACCCCCCACGAGATCACCCAGCAGCCCAGATTGGGGCACTTTACCACAGTCCACCAGTAGCCTCCACGATTCCACGTCCACAATCGGCACCAGTTCACGAGGATTTTTGACACGTCCGACTACCGCACTGTCAGTACGGACGTTCCAAGTAGCCAACCACAGTTTTACCCAAGGTTATGCATTCCTAGAGACGTTAGACTCTGAGCCTGTACCCGGTGATACTATACGAAATAGACGATCACCATCCGTGATGCTCAGAGTTGCTCTAGTTGGAAAAATATCAGGCAAAGAAATCAGTGCACGCGCCTTGCTCAATAGCGGCGCGGAAGGAATCATCATGGATCAAGACTTCGCCACAAGAAACCAGCTGACACTTCGAACTCTAGTTAACCCACTTCCAGTCAAGAACGTGGATGGAACCCTGAACAAGCAAGGTTCAGTCAAGTATACAACAATCCAGAAGATCCGGATAAAGACATCCAACGACGATTTCCACGATGAAACTGTGGAACTATACATCACCAAGCTAGGCGACGCCGACATCATCCTAGGAACCGATTGGCTCAAAGCACACAACCCAGAAGTTAACTGGGCCCTGCCACAGCTCGCCTTCACGAGATGCCCCAAGTCTTGCACCTTGTCCAAGAAACCCATAGTAATCACGTCCAAGAAACCACAGTCACGAGCTACCACGATAAACCAAATCCAAGTAAACCAAGAGGAACAGTACAACGAACCACTGTTCAACCAAGAGGCCATGGAGCCATTCCTGAATATCCACGAAGACAATAAATGCGAAGTCATTTATATTTGAGCCAAGACCACCACGAGTACAGAAATTGCGGCCAGAACAGCGCCCAAAGCGTCCACAGAACACATCCCAGCTCAGTTTTCCAAGTACGCTAAAGTATTTAGCGAAGAGGCCTTGCAGCGCCTACCACAGCATCAACCCTGGGACCATGCCATTGATTTAAAACCAGGAGCTAGTATGAAGAACAGCTCAATCTATCACCTCACGCCCAAGGAGTCCGAAGCATTGCGGACCTACATCACGGATCACCTACAAAGGGGATACATTCGCCCTTCCAAGTCACCCATGGCCAGCCCCTTCTTTTTTGTAGACAAGAAGGATGGAAAACTTCGCCCAGTCCAGGACTATCGTGCGCTTAACGATATCACAGTCAAGAATGCCGCTCCATTGCCCCTGATCCCCGAGTTAATCGACAAACTACGTGGTGCCCGGTATTTTACCAAGTTAGATATCCGCTGGGGATATAACAACATTCGCGTAAAAGAAGGAGACGAATACAAAGCTGCCTTCAAGACGCCTCTAGGACTCTACGAACCCACAGTCATGACATTCGGTCTCTGCAATGCCCCTGCCACGTTCCAAACGTTCATGAACGACATCTTCGAGGATATGATAGACGAAGGACACGTAGTCGTCTATCTCGATGACATCCTGATCTTTGCAGAAGACCTCGCCACGTTAACTAAACTCACCCACGAAGTATTGTCGCGCTTAGACAAACATGACCTGTACCTCAAACCGGAGAAATGCTCCTTTGCCCAGACATCCATAGAATACCTCGGAATCGTTATCTCCGAGGGTCAAGTCACCATGGACCCCGCCAAAGTGGCCGGAATCGTAGATTGGCCCACACCCAAGACAGTCAAACACGTTCAAGCGTTCCTCGGTTTTTGCAACTTTTACCAAAGATTTATCAAGGATTTTTCAACCATTGCACGACCACTGTTTGACTTGACCAAGAAAGACACCACGTTTTCATGGAACCAAGCGGCTGATATAGCCTTCAAGACACTCATCACCACTTTTATGACAGCCCCAGTCCTTGCCTTGCCAGACCACAGTAAACCTTTCCGGTTAATCACGGACGCCAGTGACTCTGCTACTGGCGCCATCCTCGAACAACCCGATGAACTCAACCATTGGCATCCCATTGCGTATCATTCCAAGTCGCTCCAACCTGCCGAACGGAACTACGAAATCCATGACAAGGAACTCCTTGCGATTATCCGCGCCCTTGAAATATTTCGCCATTATCTTGAGGGACGCGACGACACCCTAGAAATTTGGTCCGACCATGGAAATTTGGTCTATTTTGCGACAAAACAAAAACTCACGCGACGACAAGCCCGTTGGGCTCTCTTCCTGTCCTGTTTCAAGTTTACGATCATCCACAAACCCGGTACGCAAAATAAGTCAGATGCCCTGTCCAGGCGTCCAGACCTTAAAGAGGGGATAGCACACGAAAACAATGAGTGTGTGCTCCTGGATAACAAGTTTTTCGCAATCCGAGCAGTACAACCCACGGCAATCACAGTCCAAGGAAATACGAATCTACGAAATCGAATCAAGAACTCCCAAGAATACGACGATGAAGTCACCCATGCCCTAGAAACCCTTCTAAAGAGCGGCCCACGTTCCCTCACCAAAGGATTAGAGGATTGGAACTTAGAAGATGGAATCATCCTGTACAAAGGACAAGTATATGTCCCCAAGAACCAAGATCTCCGAAGAGAGATAGTCAAGCAATACCACGATCACCTAGCCACAGGACATCCAGGAAGATGGAAAACCTACGAACTAGTATCATGAGAATTCTGGTGGCCAGGAATGTCCACCTTTGTCAAGAGTTACGTGGACGGATGTGCCACATGCCAAGCAACCAAAGTCAAACCAAGAAACCAAGTACCCCTGCAACCAAACCAAGTCCCAACAGAAGTTTGGGGAATAATCACCATGGATTTTATCACAGACCTCCCGACATCCCAAGGATACGATTCACTGTTCGTTGTAGTGGATCGACTCAGCAAAGCCACAATAATTGCACCCTGTAACAAAACCATCACAGCCAAAGAAACATCCAAGTTATACCTAGAACAAATCTGGAGGCGCACAGGCCTGCCACGCCAAGTAATATCCGACAGAGGACCACAATTTGCTTCCAAAGTTATGCAAGAAGTTTGGAGCAAACTCGGAGTCAAGTCAACCATGTCAACAGCCTTCCATCCACAGACAGACGGAGAAACAGAACGAGTCAACCAAGAACTGGAACAATACCTCCGAGTCTTCTGCAACTTTCAAGTTGACAACTGGGTAGAACTTATACCCTTCATGGAATTCGCGCACAATGCAAGACAGCATAGTGCCACCACCAAGTCACCCTTCGAGATCTGGTACGGTTACAAACCAGAATTCATCCCACCAGTCAACTTCGCATCCAAGATCCCTACAGTAGAAGAACGTCTTCGATCCCTAGACCAAGTACGCGCTGAAGTATCCGCAGCATTAAAAGTTGCTGCAGAAGTCATGAAGAACACCCATGTATCCACAGCCACGTTTGAACCAAAACCAGGAGACCAGGTTTGGTTAGAAGGAACCAATATCCACACCACGCACCCCAAAGCCAAATTAGCTCCAAGACGACATGGACCATTCAAAGTCATATCTGCGTGGGGAGTCAATTGTAAACTCCAGTTACCCCCTTCCTGGCGAATCCACCCAGTATTCCACATATCCTTGATATCGCCATACAAAGAAACCACAGCCCATGGGCCTAACTTCACCAGACCTCCCCCCGAAATCATTCAAGGAGAGGACGAACACTATGAAGTAGAAACTGTCCTCCAATCTAGACTTTCGCCAAATCAAAGAGGCATACAATACCTGGTGAAATGGAAAGGCTACCCAAGTTCCAAGAACTCTTGGCTTCCCGCGTCACAAATGAAACAAGCCAAGATCGTTGTACAACAATTCCACCAACGAAACCCACGAGCACCCAAGCCAAGTAACCTCTAACAAGTTGCTAACCGGCGTAGCAACCATAAAGAGGGGATACTGTCACGAACCAAGGAACTTTGGTTCAGACACGCGCGTCTAAGACCGGTCCGCGATGGTCCGGTCTCATGTAATCAACTTCCTAAAGGAGAAGTCCGGTATCGGAGTTCCAAGTTCATACTCCGACGATCACGTAATCATACACGTGATTACTTATCGGTTATCAAGTTACCCGACAACTGGAAGTTGTACCACTCTTTGGATTAATCTGATTGGACTGCGGAGCAGTCACACCACTATGGCGCAATCTCGCGCAATCGACTGCGGAGCAGTCATGCCACTTCTACGATTATTCTCATTGGTTGTTATATTTAGAACCCTTCCAGAACCTTCCATTGCGCAGCACCTGTGGGAAGCGATAGGCCTCCCCTAAAGTACGCACAGACCATGTACCCAGGTATATAAGCTAGAGCAATAGAACGGACAGTCCCTCAGACTGTCCACTTGTGTTCCCCTTTGGATAACCCCCTCCAGCTAGTAGGCTGGATAAGCACTGTTACCACATCTTCGTGTTATCGGTGACCCTCATCGTTATCCTCAGTCTAAAGACCTTCTCTGTCTTCCTTCGACACCCTCTCATCGTCTTCCTCGTCCCTCGCGTTCCTCGTCAGAGATACCACCGGGTGTATTGCAGAGTACTCTGAGTGAGTACTCATCACACCCCCTACACGTGTGACACCGTCGGTCGCCCCCTCTACCGAGGCGACATCGTCCACGACGACATGCCCGTATCTCATCACCTATCCGTCCTTCATCGCCACCTCACCAACTCCCGCTTTGCCCCTCACGGTTACGTGCACAACCGAGGGGAGAAGTTCGTACACTTCCCCATCACCGATTCCCGCGGCGTCACCACCCAAGCCCCGTACGTCCAGGTCATCATGAACCCGGACCCCATCGTCCTCGCCCTCGCGTCAGACAGTGACAAGACGTTCTCCAAGCCACTGTACGTGGAACCCCAAGTCCGCGAGCGGGGCAAACCCCACTACACCCCGGAGGAGACGCACTCCCTCATCCGGGGTCACGCAAACCAACATCGCCTCAACACCGCGGTCAACGCCCTACACGACGTAGGGCTTAAAGCTGAGTTGCATCGTTACCGCGAATACAGGCACGAGGCTGAAAGAGTCGAACAGCGACTCCATGCACTGGCCCAGGTGTTGGGAGGCATTCAAGGGGAGCTCGCCCGCAGCAAGTTTAGGTTGGAGATGGCGGACATTCACAACCGAGTTGAGTCGGTTCAGGAGGGTTGGCTTGGAGGTATCGGACCTATTCGGCGCCGGGGTCGTCGCGGCTGAAAAGGGGGTGATGTCACGGTACGCGAAGTGGACTCTTACTGTACGGTGATGACCCCTTAGTAAGACGTAATGTGTCATGGACTTGAGCATCAGTCAGCGTAGTAGTAGTATCACATGCCGATGTGGCATGACTCATTCCTAGGACAGCTGTAGTAGGGTTCGAGCTACTTACGCTACTAGTCGTACGGATTCGAAGAGGAGCTTTAAAGCGTCCTCATGAATGTATAAATAGTGGCTCGATAAGACCAAGATACGCCATCTTGGTCTTCTTCAATCACCACTCTCCTTCTCCTCACCTCCCACGCGTGTTTTCACTTGTCTCTTTGAAGCAAGTCGTCTTTATCGATTGCCTAGTGACTCCGACGTCCTAGTGCTGGAATCATCCGTACCACGTGCCTCTGAATAGACGCCGTGTGCACGTGTCCAAGTCACGTGACTTGTATTCGAGATATTCGCTAAGTCGTGAACGCCCTTTCGTCGTCCAAGTCGGACTAACACCAGTGGTGGCGTAACACTGCCGCACTCGACTGTAAAATCTACCCCCTCGCGCAGAATGAACAAGAGGCACTCACGACATTCCTCACGGAACAACTGGAGAAGGGGTATATACGCCCGTCAAAATCACCTTATGCGTCTCCGTTCTTCTTTATTAAGAAGAAAGATGGAAGGCTACGCCCCGTACAAGACTATCGACGGCTGAATGAGATCACCGTTTGAAATCACTACCCCCTCCCCCTCATCCCCAAGTTGGTGGACTGCATACAGGGGGCACACCTGTACTCAAAACTCAACATCAAATGGGGCTACAACAACGTACGAGTCAAGGGAGGGGACGAATGGAAAGCCGCATTCAAGACTAACCAGGGACTCTATGAACCCTTAGTCATGTACTTTGGTCTCACAAACTCCCCCTTGACATTCTAAGAAATGATGGATACCATCTTCCGACCCCTTGTTCTCACCAATGAAGTGATCATCTACATGGACGACATCCTAATTGCGACCGCCATCGACTACCCTCACCATCGCGCCGTACTCCACGAAGTCCTCCGCCTATGTGAGGAGCATGACTTGTACATCAAACTGGAAAAGTGCGAGTTCGAGGTCCTTGAGGTGGAATATCTGGGGCTGATCATAGGCCATGGAAACCTGCGTATGGACCCTGTCAAAGTACGGGGCATCCAGGAGTGGCAGGCCCCGAAAACCCTCTGGGAAGTACACGCATTCCTTGGGTTTTGCAACTTCTACCACCGATTCATCCAAGGGTTCTCCTCGCTAGCGCGACCACTTCATAACCTCACACGAAAAGACACGCCATGGCGATGGGGGCAGGACGAACAAGACGCGTTCACAAACATCAAGCGGTGTATTGGACGTGAACCCACACTATTATTCCCCGACTTCTTAAAGCCATTTGAACTAGAAGTCGACACCTCGAACGTGGCCATTGGAGCCGTGTTGAATCAGCTCGGCCCGGATCAAAATTACATCCCGTCGCATTCCATTCCGAATCACTCAGCGCAGCAGAACGCAATTATGATATCTACGACTGGGAACTCTTGGCCATTGTAAAAGCATTGAGAGCCTAGCAAACGTACCTTGTCAGCTCCCCACACAAAATTATCATCCACACCGACCACGCCAACCTTCAGTACTGGAAAGAACCACGAAAGATTAGTCGTCGGGTGGCACGCGAGTTCCTGGAGCTATTGGAATACGACTTCGTACTGAAGCATGTCTCTGGAGTCAAGAATGGCCATGCAGACGCCCTGTCAAGGCAAGTGGACTACGTAGTCAACGAGGAGGACAACAATGACATTATCGTCCTCCCCGCCGAACGATTTATCCGCACTACGGAGATGTCAATGCACGACATGGACATCTGGACCCAAATCTTGCAGAACCTTGACGAGAAGGACGTACTGCATTGGGTTGAGCCCCATAACCTGAAAAAGGTGGGGGGGCTGTGGTGGAAAGGCGACGCCTTGGTTGTCGTGGGTGACAACAATCTTAAACGGGGGGTAATCACCTTTTTCCATGATACTCACGCCATGGGACACCCTGGAATTGCAAACACCTTCGAACTTCTTCACCATGACTACTGGTGGCCCAACATGCACAAAGACGTGGAAGACTACGTCAAGGGTTGCGCAATGTGCCAAGCCAATAAAATCAACATGCACCGACAAAAGCCACACCTCTTCCCCATCACCACAGACCCAGACGCCAAACCATTCGAAGTCGTAGCCATGGACTTCATCACGAAACTCCCAGTGTCTGATGGGTATGACTCCATCTTGACGATCACAGACCACGACTGCTCAAAAGCAGCCATTTTCATCCCCTGTCACAAGTCAATAACTGCAGAAGGAGTGGCGCGACTCTATCTGCGTCACGTGTACCTGCACTACGGTATTCCCTGAAAGATTATCACAGACCGAGACCCCCGATTTACCTCCACATTTATGAAGAACCTCTGCAAAGTCCTCGGTATTCACCAAAACATCTCTTCTGCCTATCACCCTCAGACGGACGGGCAGTCAGAATGCACGAATCAATGGCTGGAGCAGTACTTACGACATTGGAGTAACGTGCAGCAGGACAACTGGGCCGAGGCGCTGCCAGTCGCACAATTCGCACACAACGCCTGGCCAAACGCAACAACAAAGGAGTCACCCTTCTCACTTATCATGGGCTGGGAACCACGTACCATGTGGACGCCGAAGCCTATGACATCCCCATCCATTGAACAGTGCCTAGAAGAAATGGTCATCAGACAGCAACACGCACAGGACTGCATCAAGCACACACAGGAGTTGATGATGAAGCAAGGGAAGACACGCTTTGTTCCATATCAGGAAGGAGCCCAGGTCTGGCTAGAAGGTACAAATCTGCGAACTTTCTACCCAACCACCAAACTCGGCCCGAAGCGTCACGGACCTTTCCACATTAAGAAGGTCTTATCAGACGTCTCTTATGAATTGGAACTCCCCACTACATGGAAGATTCATCCTGTATTCCATGCCAACCTCCTCACCCTGTACAAGGAGACGGAACTACATGGCACAAACTTCACACGACCCCCACCTGACCTTATCGATGGGGAGGAAGAGTTCGAAGTGGAGTGCATTCTGCAGTCGAGACTGCATGGACGAGGACGCAAACTCCAATTCCTAGTCCAATGGAAGGGATTCCCCATAAGCGACAGCTCATGGGAACCACTCGAGAACGTATGACATGCCTTGGAACTCATCGCCGACTTCTATCACCTAAATCCTACTGCCGATGGGGCTGGACGAAAGATATAAATGACGCCCCCTCGACGCCCATCACTCCCCATCCCCATCTCTATCATGTCCTCCACTCCTATCGTCTCTACCATCCCTGCTCGCCACCCAGTCGAGGTCATCCTCGAAAACCTAACTGTACCATCACAGGACCTTGGTGTCCCGTCCAACATAGACGGTAGCACACCGCACTCAGTAATCCCTAGTTCGCCCCTGCCTCCTGTCCTTGTCCTAGTCTCAGAGGCCCTCTCTAAGCTTGAGAGACCATCCACTCCCGTACTGCTGTCTAGTTTCCCCACTATCCCGATTATCCAACCCTCACCAGCTTCGCCCCCACTTGTCGACATGCCTGTCATCATACACGATATACCAGTCCCATACTCCCTCACGCCGCCACCTCTCCTTGAATCATCAATGGTCGACGTAGCCCATGTCTCCGCCCCGCCATTCCCCGCAGGGATTGACCACATCCCTATGCCCGTTCCCCGACTACGCATCACCGAGCCAAATCCCGCCCTCACTCTCCTCGATGATGAGGACGAAGAGGAAGACACAGTTGACCCTGGCCTCCCCTTCTTCCCCAACGACTCCACCTCCCCTACCTTTTTCCCACTCCTGATCGGTGGAGTTGACCACCCACTACAAACTGCCCGCTTCATCTACTATCGAAAGAATTATCAGGAGGTCATCGGGACCATGGGGAAGGGCCACCCCTGCTACATTTCGCAGGTCTTCCTCGACTCAGTATACGGCGACCAACTCCCTCAGCATATCACCAACAACCAGTTAGACATGTTTCACCCCCACAACCCTCATGCTATCGTACTTGACGAGGTGCTTGCAGAGCTACAAAGTCCCCGTCTCCACGCTGAGGTGTCCTGTCTCCGTGAATGCTTAGTGCGCAGAGACATGATACAGATGCGGGCATCCGATCTTCGGTGACTCCAGTCTGAGCTGACCAAAGACGAGTTCGGCCTCGACATGGATCTCGCTGGTGTACGCAAGCGACTTCAGTACGCTCGGGCCATCCCCCTCATATCCAACAAATATGCAGAGCTTCATGCGAAGCCAGTACGCCCTAGGGGAACACCCGAGCAGACCCCTCTCCCCTCACGTGTTGGAGGACCCTGCAAGATGCCACGCCTCCAAGGAGAAGGCCACCAGCGGCAGCGCAAGTGTTTTCAGTGTAAGTCCACCAAACACTTGGTGGCGCAATGCCCAGACCAATGAGAGCGTGAGCCATGCAAGTGGTGCAGCAGTTGGGTCCATCGGTCTAACACTTGCCTGATTCGCAGGCTCTCCCCCATGTCCCCTGCATACGTTGACCCAGACAGTCACCCCAGGTGGTGTGGCAAGTGTCTGCGACACGACGCGAGGCACAAGGAGATCAAGTGTCCGATGTATGAGCAGTGTCGGGACTGTGGTGAGCGCAGACACTTCTTATTCCTCTGCCGTCACACCTGCCCCCGTACCCCGTCTCCCATTCCTTCTAATATACCTGCCGAGGAGGATTACGCTTACACCAGTGACTAGTCGAAGTCGTGGCGACTTCGAGTCTGATGGGGGGGTAATGTTACGATTTCACCTCCATATCATGCCTCTTTCTCTCATTTCATATTCGTTGTACTTTTATGATACGATCCGGTTCGATACGCCTTCCGGCTTCTAGCTTGCACCCACTGTATGACCGTTCCAACGCCCCATGGCGCGTGTAACGCCACCACAGGGGCATTAAGTACGACGTGTACTTCGTAAGTCAATGGGATCGGAAAGGCGCGAGTCGGTTAGGACTCAGTTCGGTGGTGAACAAGTACTACTAGGCCTCCCAGGGGCACTAGAGTAATAGCAGAAGATAGGGCTCAAGCGTAGAGGCGAGTGAAGATGTGGACTCAAGCGCAAGGGTGAGTCAAGCAGGGTTCGTGAGGCAAAGACAATGTGGTATTACACAAGAAGTCAAGTCTACCGTACAAGCTAGGTAGGGCGTGACTTATATACTAGTACAGTGTCATGATCACGTGACATTTCCCATATTGGTATCAGATTGTCATCAGATTGCCAGCACTCACCTCATGTTTGTGACTCACTGTATGCCAGCAGATGTGCCAGCACATAGACTCGCTGGCACTGACGTGTCCCTCAGAAAATGATGTAGAAAATCATAGACAGTACAGTATATAAGGAGCAGTAGAATAGCTTGTATTCGGTATCTTGGTCTTTTAACAATATAGCCCATCTCTTCTCCTTCAAAGTTCGACGCTTTTCTGCTTAGCTAAGCGACGCAACCTGTTGAGACGCGACTGTATAAGTCACATGTCTCGTGGGATCTGATTGTGTCAGCCCATATACTATATTCGGTATCTGTCCCTTATGGACTCTTTTGGACACTCCGGACTTGTACGGACCGCTTTTGTTTATCTTTATTGTCAGAGCCATACATGGCTCTTATTGTTCTCTATTGTTAAGATACCGGTATTGTCTGCTTTAGGCAGCTATTGTTCTCTGCCCTCCAATGGCATTTCTCCCTCTGGCACACAGACCACATGTATTGTGTTTGGGTCACCAGTGCGCACAGACCATTCTTAGGTAAGCGTCCTGTATATAAGGACTGCTGTTTACGCCCTCACACTTCAGAGTTTACTTCCCCTCTGAAGTGTAAGTCCCTTCTACCTTTCTCTTTACACTACCTTTACTCACAGACAGTCCATAGTAACTTGTCTATTAGGTGTGTATATATATAGAGTTTACTTCCCCTCTGAAGTTAACTTGTCTATTAGCATCTTGCTTTTTACCTCGCTTGTTAGTTCTGCGCTCAACAGGTTATGGGCCCTGACGCCTAATAACTAACTCGCCATTTTTTACCACAGATCTACTTGTGTCACCTTGCTCTCTCAGCTGACCACATCTTTGTCATCTTCACAACCCTCAGTGAGCATCCTCTTTCATTTACACTCGACACATCCTTTCTCGTCCACCATGACTCTGTCATGTGCCATTTTGGCTAGCCTCCTAAGGAGGTTCTCATGAAAGGTCCCATGTGACCTTAAATTCCTCTGTGTGCACTACTCCTACTATATTTTCATTACCCGGTCTTCGTCCGGAAGTGCTTTCATAGGCCAAAAGGGGAAGACCCTTGCAGCTATAAGCCTCTCTAATGGTTGGGTGATACTCGGTTAATACCTGGGTCACTTTAAGGGGTGTGAAGGCCTGGTTAATAGTCAAACCCAGAAGTCCTTCCCTCTGATACAACTAGGAGACGCTACTATACTATAATGATATATACATAGTAGCTATGTGTCACGGTACGCGAAGTGGACTCTTACTGTACGGTGATGACCCCTTAGTAAGACGTAATGTGTCATGGACTAGTTATATCAGTCAGCGGACTCGTAGTATCACATGCCAGAGTGGCATGACTCATTCCTAGGATAGCTGTAGTAGGGTTCGAGCTACTTACGCTATTAGTGGTATGGATTCGGGAGGAGCTTTAAGCTACCTCGTATGTGTATAAATAGTGGACCGATAAGACCAAGATACGCCATCTTGGTCTTCTTCAATCACCACTCTCATCTCGTCTCTTTCACGTGTGCTTCGTTTGCCCCTCCACGCAAATCGTCTTCATCGATAGCCTAGTGACTCGGAAGTCCTAGTGCTCAGTCAGCTGCGTCACGTGTCGCTAAAGAAGTGCCGTGTACCCGTGACCAGGTCACGTGACCTGCCATCGAGATATTCACTAAGTCGTGAACACCCTCTCGCAGTCCAAGTCGGACTAACGCCAGTGGTGGCGTTACATTAAGACCAAGATCCCTCACCGTGGCGTTCACAACTCAAGACCAGTGGAGAAACTTTCAAACATACTCCCTTGAACGCAGGGGAGACTGCAACGTACCAACACAATTCCTAGGAGCAGCTAGGTGGAGAGAATACCGAGGAGAAACCAGTTACTTTGTAGACTTCGCATCGGGACCCACCCGATATCGACCAGTTGAGTTCAACTTCGATAACCTCTGCTGGGTGGAGATTACGTGGAATCCTATAGACAACCGATTCGACGTAGTGCGACCAGCGGGCAGAAACTACAACTGCGATATTGACGCAAGAGGACTACCCACAAGGGAGCAGTGGGGGCGCATCGACAGACAACCAGAAGAAGAACCAAGCACATCCGAACCTAGAACCCCGGCACCCTCGGAAACAAGTGGAGAAGACGAAACCTCCAATGCAGACAACGAATCAGAAATCGAAGAAGTAGTACAGACAGCTGAGTCCCTACACCTAAACGAACCAGAGACAATCCACGTACACGCCCCTGCAGAAATGGCCACTACCACCGTAACTCAAGAAGAACTCACAGCAGAAGAAGTACGACGCATCACCGAAGAAGCTGAAGCTTACTTACAACCCATCAACCCCACTACGGGGCATCGCATGACAGCGGATGATGCGGCTATATTCCGCGCAGTAGGCCCAGACCTTCCAGATCCACCACCAGGAGTGGGCAAACCCGCTCCACCCAGAAGATCCGGAGGCAACTTCGGCCAAGGCCCACCGAACCCACCAAGAGGGGGAGGAGGAGGAGGACCACCGCGCTTTGGTGGAGGAGGAGGCGACCCATTTGGAGGAGGACCACCACCCCCGCCAGGAGGACCACCACCTGCGGGACCCCTAGCGGGCCCGCCCCACGGAACGGAAAGATTGGCCGGAGAAACCCCAAATGTCTTCAATGGCAACCGCAAAGAGTACGAGTCATTCCTTACCCAATGGCACATTTACTGGGGGCAGAATGCAGAAGCGCCAATCATGACCAATGTCTATCGACAATGCCTACTCTTCCTAGGCTTCATCAAGGGACCACAGGTAGCAAACTGGACACTTGGGTTCCTTCAATGGCTCAACAACGAACTTCACCACGGACGAAGCAGATACGATGACTACCTGTGGGACACGTTAACCGCAGGATTCATGGACCGATTCTCAAACGTCCTCGAACAAGAAGAAGCACAAGCTACCCTGGCCAAAGGCTTCAAAATGATTGGAGACGATATTGACTCATACGTCACCAACTTCGAACAGCTAGCACGGAGGGCTGATTATCGCCTCAACGACCGCCAAACCCTGGACCGTTTCACGGCGGGACTACCCAAAGCCCTCTTCACCAAAATCTACGAATTAGACGACCCGCAAACCTTCAACGAATGGAAGGAAGCGGCCATGCGCAGGCAGAAGCAATACATCCACCTACACGCCTGACTCAATCTCACCGGCACACCGTCCCGAGGACCACCCGCGTGTCAAAACCAACCGCGAGGGTACACCCCGTCCTGGGGGCCGCCCCACTACCCACCTCCACGATACGACCCAAACGCAATGGACACCTCCGCCAATCGAACTCACGCGAGACTCACAATGGTAGGAGACCCCAATCGAGCTCCGTACACCCCACCGTCTCCACCAAGGGGAGGACCCGGTCAAGGAAGAGGAGGTGGACAACGCAGAGACATGAGGGAAGTCATCTGCTACAACTGTAACAACCCGGGTCACTTCTCACAGGATTGTACGCGCCCTAGAAAACCAAGGCAGCAATACCAACCACGTGCAAGTACAAGTCGCAGCGCAGAAACAGACTACTACAGTCAAGAACCTGTCACTGCGAGACGTGCAGATGCAACAGCCGAAGAGCAAGCAAAGAAATGGATGGACACCATACGAGGGGCTAGTGACGAAGTCAAGGACCTCATATTTAAAGACCTCTGGACCCAAGAGGGTTTTCAGGACGCCTAAACCCATCGGCCTGGGTAAGGGCGGTTAATTGTAACTCTGTAATCATGACTCGCTATTGTTCGCTTCGAATTCCAGTCTCGATTTGCACCAGTTACTCCATGGCCGACATAAAAGGGCTCGTTGACTCGGGTGCCACCGACAACTTCATAAGACCAGCTTTCGCTAAACGCATGGGCCTTGGGCTACAAACCCTTGAGCGACCCAAGAAAATATGGAACATAGATAATACCGAAAACAAAGCTGGGTCTATTACTCACTTCGTCGACTTAAACGTCCAAACCCATGGAATTAACAAAGTTATGAGATTCCTAGTCACGGACATCGGAAACGAAGAACTAGTCCTCGGATACCCCTGGCTAGCCACTTACGAGCCAACCATCAGTTGGACTCATGCCACCATCCACGAGGACGCACTTCCAGTGGTACTCCGATCGATCAACCCCACGGAACCGCAAACCATGATAGCAAGTATATTCACCCAGCAAGAAAAGGAAGACATCGTACAAGAGCTCGAAGAGGAGTGCCAGATACGTACCACAGCTACGGAACTAGCCATTGCCGCTAATCAGAACACGGTTGCGGCTGTCATACCGGAACCATACCAACGCTTTGCGAAAATATTCAGCGAAGAAGCGTCCCATCGATTCCCACCTTCACGACCATGGGACCACACAATAGATTTCAAACCTGGAACACCAGCCAGCATCGACTGCAAGGTCTACCCCATGTCACAAGACGAAGACGGACAACTCCACAAATGGCTCGACGAACAGCTCAAAATGGGTTACATCCGACCTTTGAAATCACCGTACGCGTCATCCTTCTTTTTCATCAAGAAGAAGGATGGCAAACTACGACCAGTACAAGACTACCGGAAAATCAACACATGCACCGTACATAACCAATACCCCCTACCGCTTATGGTGGAACTCATTAACGACCTGGGCAATGGACACATCTACACCAAACTGGACGTAAGATGGGGGTACAACAACATACGAGTCAAAGAAGGCAACGAACCTAAAGCCACGTTCAAAACAAAATACAGACTCTTCGAACCCCTTGTCATGTACTTCGGACTCACCAACTCGCCGGCGACCTTCCAAAACATGATGAACAACATACTGGGAGACACCATCCTCTACTACCAGTCACGCGGAACCATCATTAGAGTCTACATGGACGACATCGGCATCACCACAATGGAAGAAGCAGGCCTACAAGCCCATATTGAATCAGTCTGCGCAGTACTACAAGTCACACTCGACCACGACCTCTACTTCAAACCTGAAAAATGCCTCTTCCACCAACTGCGAATGGATTACCTGGGGGTAATCCTTGAAAAGGGGGTAACTCGTATGGACCCCGTAAAAATTTCAGGCATATGGGATTGGCCACGCCCCACAAAGGTGCGCGACGTACGCTCCTTTTTAGGCTTCTGCAATTTTTACCGTCTCTTCATTCGCGGTTTCACCACACACGCACGAGCCCTCAACAAACTCACACGCAAAGACACTGAATGGACGTGGGGCAAAGACGAAGAGAAGGCCTTCCAAACCCTCAAAAACCTCGTCACCAGCGAACCGGTACTCGCACACCCTAGCCTGACGGACCAGTTTGAACTTGAAGTGGACGCGTCTGGATACACCGTAGGAGCAGTTCTCCTACAGAAGAAGAAGGATGGAAGATGACACCCCATCAGATACTTCTCAGCCACCCTGAACGAAGCAGAACGCAACTACGACATCTACGATCTAGAACTCTTAGCCATCGTCAAAGCACTGAGACACTGGAGATCATTTCTAGCGGGATCCCCACACAAGATCAAGATCTTCTCAGACCATCTCAATCTTACGCACTGGAAATCTCCCCAAAAGATAAGTCGTCGCGTAGCTCGAGAAGTCCTGGAACTTATGGAATACGACTTCGAGATTCACCACATCAAAGGAACCAATAACGGCCACGCAGACGCACTGTCCAGACGACCCGACTATGACCAAGGGGAAAACGACAATGAAGGAGTCACGGTACTACCCGAAGAAGTCTTCGTCAGAACCCTAACCACACAAACCCCGGAAATGCTTGAACAGGATGAAGACACCCTACGCCCATGGGTGGACCCTCACAAACTCAAGAAAGTTGAAGGTGTCTGGTATCGACAAAACGCACGAGTAATTACTGGAGGACAAGACATCATACGCACCATTATCGCCAACCATCACAACCCCCCAGTATACGGCCACCCAGGAATCAAACGAACGGCTCGAATTATCGAATGAAGTCACTGGTGGCCGCACATGTTGAAACACGTGACCGAGTACATCCAAGGATTCGCGGAATGCCAACGCCACAAAGTCAATAATCGACCCACAAAAGCACCGCTGGTCCCTATTACGCCCATAACCGACGCTAAGCCCTTTGAAGTTATAGCCCTTGACTTCATTACTAAACTACCCGTGTCCCAAGGGCATGACTCAATTCTCACGGTAACGGACCACGACTGTACCAAGGCATCCATCTTCATACCCTGCGTCGAAGAGATAACGGCAGAGGAAACTGCAGCCTTGTACGTCACCCACGTGTTTCGAAGATTCGGATTACCAGCAAAGATCATCAGCGACCGAGATCCGCACTTCGCATCCAAGTTTACCCGCGAACTATGTCGGATCTTAGGAATCTATCAGAATATCTCTACGGCCTATCACCCCAGAATGGACGGACAATCAGAACGCACCAATCAGTGGCTAGAGCAATATCTAAGGTTCTGGGCTAACAAGCATCAAGATAACTGGGCGCGATTCCTACCAATGGCAGAGTTCGCGCACAATAGCTGGCCACACAAGGCAACAAGGAAGTCTCCATTCTCGCTCATGATGGGATATGACCCACGCGCTGATTGGATTGATAAGCCATCCCCCATTCCCCAGGTGCTCACGCGACTTCAACAATTCCGAGAAGCATGGAAAGAAGCCCAAAGTCTCATCAAAAAAGCCCAATCACTATGGGTTAAACACCGAGATACGCCCAGGTACCGGTCAGGAGATCAAGTGTGGCTAGAAGGACGCCACCTCTGAACCAATCAGCCAACGGCAAAATTAGTGGCGCGATGGCACGGACCCTTCAAAACCACATGGGTGCTATCACCCGTCAATTACCAACTTGAACTTCCCACGCAGTGGAGTATTCACCCCATGTTTCACATCGATTTACTCACACCTTATTGCGAAACACCCTTACACGGAAAAAAACTTCCAGCGCCCACCACCGGATCTAGTGGATGGCGAAGAAGAATACGAAATTGAACGAGTTCTGGACTCTCAGCGGTTCGGCAGAAGCAAGAAACTCCAGTACCTGGTGAAATGGAAGGGCTACCCTGACTCGGAGAACCAGTGGGTCAACAAGGATGATGTCTTTGCTGATGAAGCCATAGCGGAGTATGAGCGCAATTCAACTGCTAACAAAGCCCATATAAGCGAGGACAGCGACGCTAAGTTTTCCTCATTCCCCCACACTGGATTCCTCTCTCACTCAACCATGTCTCTTCCCACTTCCACTGCCTCCACCATTGTCGCTCCCTTCATCGGGGAGTCCCTCACCTACCAAGAGCTCAACGACATGCTCAAGGACATCGTCCCCATCGAAGACGTCGACAACCCCAACACCCCTGACACCTACTGGCTCCTCAGCCACGATGGCCAGCGGCTCAACTCCACGCCGTACACCGAGGCCCAAGTGCGTAGGCTTCGTGAAGCTCTCAGAGACAGTCAATCTGCCTCTCCTCGACCTCTCCCGGTACGAATCGAATACCGGGTCGAAGTGGAAGAAGAACGCGGCGACGCACCGATGGGAGGAGTGGAGGTTCGAGGCGGAGAGGTGGAGGCTTGAGCAGCTGTCGATGGCAGTGACAAGGAGAACGAGGATCCTCGAGAGGAGGAGACTCTTCGACTTGATGATGCACGAGCAATCCAGGAGCAGCTGGAACGAGAGCTGAAGGAATGGTATCCAGCTGAGCACCCGTCCATTATCACCACCACCAACTCTGACCACCCGAGGGAGATGCCCTACACCCTCAACACTGTAGGCCGACCCCTATACCGGGGCGACATCATTCACGACGACACTCCTGTGTCCCACCACCTCGCCATGCTTAACCGCCGGCTCACCGACTCACGCTTCGCCCTGCACGGTTACAAGCACAACTGCGGGGAGAAGTTTGTCCACTTCCCCATCACTGACTCCCAGGGGGTCACCACTCAAGTGCCGTACGTCCAGGTCATCATGAACCCGGACCCCATCGTCCTCGCCCTCACCTCAGACAGCGACAAAACCTTCTCCAAGCCCCTCTACGCCGAACCCCAAGTTCGGGAAGTCGGCAAACCCCACTACTGTTACGATCCCCGACCACCAAAGCTGCCGAGCGCCCAGAGTACGGCCCAGAGGCACCGCCGTCAGAAGGCGTGACTCCCCAGAGCCCGAAGGCCAGCGGTAGCCGACTCGGTGCAGCTAGGGACCAGTTCCGGAAAGCCTTGGAGCCATGACGTCATGGATCACGTGACCGAGGGCCAGGCTGACCTAGACCGATGACGATAGATGGCGCGATCGACCATGTGACCTTTCTAGAAGGTTCCATGTCTGCGCACGGACCACAGAACCCGAGAGAGCGGACTTAGCTGAGTACGAACCTTACGTACCTGCATGTATATATACCAGGCTTGTTTCGTCCTCAAGTCTCCAGACTTGAGTTACTTAGCAATACCAGCTTTGTATCTTGGGAACCCTGCTCTGCCTCTGTCTTAAGCTCCTTCTGCTTTACGTGTGCATCACCGTTCTCGCCTCGCCTCTTCGAGCGTGTGCCTTCGACCGATCTCAGTCTCCTTTGTCACCGTCGTTGACAATGACCACGTCGTCTTCTGCTAAGCCTGCCGCGGGTACTTCGAACCGTGGACGTCGCCCCGCTGGTGGCGTTACAACTACTCTGTCGAGGAGACGTTCGCCCTTGTCCGGGGCCACGCCAATCAACATCGACTGGACATGGCAGTCAATGCCCTACACGACGTGGGGCTCAAAGCTGAGTTGCATCGCTACCGCACCTACAGACACGAGGCTGAGCGCATCGAACAGCGCCTCCACACCTTGGCCCAGGCGTTGGGAGGAGTCCAAGGGGAGCTCGCCCGCAGCAAGTTCTGATTGGAGATGGCAGACATTCATAATCGGGTGGAGTCGGTTCAGGCAGGATGGTTAGGAGGCATTGGACCTATTCAGCACCGTGGTCATCGCGGCTGAAAAGGGGGTGATGTCACGGTACGCGAAGTGGACTCTTACTGTACGGTGATGACCCCTTAGTAAGACGTAATGTGTCATGGACTAGTTATATCAGTCAGCGGACTCGTAGTATCACATGCCAGAGTGGCATGACTCATTCCTAGGATAGCTGTAGTAGGGTTCGAGCTACTTACGCTATTAGTGGTACAGATTCGGGAGGAGCTTTAAAGCTACCTCGTATGTGTATAAATAGTGGACCGATAAGACCAAGATACGCCATCTTGGTCTTCTTCAATCACCACTCTTATCTCATCTCTTTCACGTGTGCTTCGTTTGCCCCTCCGCGCAAATCGTCTTCATCGATAGCCTAGTGACTCGGAAGTCCTAGTGCTCAGTCAGCTGCGTCACGTGTCGCTAAAGAAGTGCCGTGTACCCGTGACCAGGTCACGTGACCTGCCGTCGAGATATTCGCTAAGTCGTGAACGCCCTCTTGCAGTCCAAGTCGGACTAACGCCAGTGGTGGCGTTACATATGAGTAGACCTCTGCCAGGAGAAGTATTCACTCCCTTTGTGCAGGATTCGCTGCATGGCATGTATCACTATTCTAGCCACTTAGTACCAAGACCCTTAATGGTCTGTTCTAGAGAATCCACAGACGACAGTCGCAATTGTTATGGGAGTTGATCCCTTTCATTGCTTCTGGAAATTGCTGTTGGCTCCTCTCTAGGGTACTACCCTTCTACTATAGTTCTTGGGTAGCCCCAGCCTTCATGCTACTAGGCTAGAGATCGACTCGGAGCGTCCTTCGCCGGACAAAGCTCCCATGATCCTTCTTTCTTGAAACCTATGGCGTCGCGCATGACTATCCGCCCTTAGTAACATTTGGGCCATGGAGACTAAGTAGTAAGGCAGCCATCATTAAAAATGATTCCACTACAATAGTATACATCCAAGTCGCACAACCTGAGGCATGACACCCTACATGTTATGGAGTTATAGCGCTCCTATGGCTGGACCTCTATCTTTCCTACCAAGATCTGGACTGGTTCTGACTGCTCCTCGGAACCAGATTTACAAACATCTCAAATGTCTTTCCACCTTACTTTCCCTCCCTCCGTCGTCCTTTCCAAGTTGGATGGTACCAACTGGCAGACTTGGACCACAACCTTCACATCCCTGATGCTGATGAATGGGTGCAGCAGGCACCTCACTCATTCAGCACCTGCAGCGGTCCCACAGCACCCTGCATTACCAGCAGGTGCAGAAGGACCAACAGGTCCTACAGATGAAGGTCTGGCAATTCTGGCCCTATGGGCAAAGCAGGAGGAGGTTATCACCGGCCTCCTATTCCTCTCAGTCACGTCGGAGGTCCTCTCTGGTATTATTTCCATGGCAGTATTCCCAACTGTCCATGACAAGTTCCAGCAGCTGGAACACCTCTATGGTCAGGTCAGCTCTATGGCCACCTTCAATTTATGGGTGGGCTTGGCAAATACCAAGCTTCAGGAAGGTACCCCCTTCCTACCTCAACTCCAGAAAATGTTGGACTTGAGGAACACCCTTGTGGAGCAAGGAATGCCCGTCTCGGACATGCAAATGTCCTTCATACTCTTAGACGCGCTTCCCCCCTCCTATAGTACCATAGCAGGCACCATCCTCGCATCTGGCCCCCCTGCCAATCTCCTACCTCAGGACCTTATCAATAGGTTCATCAATGAGGAATCCCATATCACTGGCCCTCCGGCATCTTTCACCAAGATTGCCCCAGTCAGGCCCCAGCACTCGCCTCCCCAGGCATCAGGCAGCTCTGTGTCCTCAGACGTAATCTGCCACTACTGCAAAAAACCTGGCCATAAAAAGCCAGAATATTACAAACTCAAACGGGATCAGGAGAACGCTAAAAAGGGAAGGGCTGGGCAGCGAGGGAAAGCTGCTCAGAATACCATTACTGAGGCACCAGACTCAATTCCGGCAAACAGGTTTGCTGCGGCCAATAGCATACCTGTACCAAAGAGTCATCTATTTACTATAGTCAACGGCTCTGGCAAAATAGAAGAGGTACATGAGGTACCTCAGGTCTCCCTTTACATGATGAGTGCCAACCACACTCAGTCAGCATCAAGATGGATGATGGACAGTGGAGCATCAGCACATTTTACACCCTATCTTGAGGACTACGACACCTACACACCTCACAAAGGTGTTGATGTCCTCCTTGGTGACAACACTCTTCTACGAAGTGTTGGAACAGGTTCTATTACAATCCGCACCAATCGAGGCATCGACCTCAAAATATCGGATGTGCTCCACCTCCCAAATACGCACTCGCGTATCCTGTCCACGCCCTGCCTTACTTCAAAGGGCGCCATAGTTAGTTTTGATGCCACCTCCTTTACAATCAGACACAAAGGAGAGACCATTGCGGAAGGACACAAGGCTCTCAGGCTATATTGGCTCAATGGACATGCTATGAATGCTGTTCGCACACCTGCATCTGCGAGCCTTGATGTCTGGCATAGGCGCATGGGACATATGTCCAAAGATGCGCTAAAGAGATATGCTCAGGAGTCAGTCAAAGGACTCCATATAAAAGATTCCCCTATGGAAGATGGACTTTGCCTTGGTTGTGAACTAGGCAAATCTACTCGTCTACCTTTCCCACCTTCCAAGAAACGTGCTTCAGAACCCCTTGAAGTCGTTCACAGTGACCTTGTTGGCCCACTACAGAGCAATTCTATCCAGGGCAACAAGTACTTTGCCACGTTCATAGATGACTTCTCCAAAGCTGCAGTTGTCATCTTTATGAAATCAAAGGACCAGTTTAAGGACGCCTTCTTACACTACAAGGCGTGGACTGAAAAACAACTAAACAAGCCCATTAAATCCTTACACTCGGACCATGGTGGTGAATACATCAACAATGACTTAAAGCACATCCTTCTAGAAGCAGGAATCAAGCATATGCTCACTATGCCTTATTCTCCACAACAGAATGGGAGAGCCGAGCGTTTTAACCGTACGGTTATGGAAAAAGGCACTAGCATGCTCCACCATGCATGTAACGTTCAGCCCGGAAGTGGACACTGACGTCAAGGGTATGGCACCGCGTCAGCAGTATATCGTCATGGACTTGTTAGGATCAGTCAGCCGGGTAAGCTCCGGCACATGTGATTGTGTACGATAACGGATCGGATCATGACTCGAGGTGACTCACACTAGGATAGCTGTACTAGGGTTTACTCTACTTACGCTATTGGCTAGTACTTCTTGGAGCGGCGCTTGAAAGCCCGCGCGTATCTGTATAAGTAGAGTACTGCGAAGACCAAGAACGGCATCTTGGTCTTCTTCCAATACCACTACCAGTTCTCAGCTCTATAGGGATCTCCCCCTTGAAGTGAGTCGTCCGACATATCCCCTAGACCAAGGGATCCCTCGTGACTTAGTGAACAGTGGATCACTACCCCGTCGGAAGCGTCTGCCATCGCGTCTACTTGTACCTCAACCCCCGTGTCGCCTCTCCTTACAGTTATCTCTACGTTGTCGATCACGACACTTGGGAGGACCTCTGAATAGTCGTCAACCCCCCGATATCCATACCTCTAGGCGATGACCTACACGGATACGAAGACTGTAACGGGGCCTTACAAGTTCACCCCGTCGACTTCCCCCAAGCTTCGGTCAACCGCAATTACACGATCAAGAGGATCGCCACTCACTCCGAAGCCTAAGTCAGGCAAGCGTTCGTGGTAAACGCTACATTAAGACCAAGATCCCAACCGTGGCCAATCCTACCAAGACAACTAAGGACTACTGGGTCCCATTCAGACCATATCACATCGACAGACGAGGAGAATGCAACGTACCAAAGAGATACCTTGAAGCAGCATTTTGGAAAGACGACGCAGAGATACCAGGCTACATCACAGATTATTTTGATCGATCAGGCAACCAACACATCATCCCAGTAGAATTCAACTTCGAAAACACCTGTTGGACGGAAATCCGTTGGGACGATCTCCATAACAAATACAAAGTAATCCGACCCGCAGGAGGAGGACTCCGCCTCGACATCCTAGCCAGCAACGTAGTTACCAGAGACCAGTGGGGCCTTATCAACGGACAATACGAAGAACCAGCACGATCCCCCACACCAAAGACTCCAGCACCATCCCCATCACTTGCAAGCAATCCCGAAGACATCTACATCCACCAAGACGAAGCAGAAGAATTAGCACTGGAAAACATCGCTAAGTCTATCCCAGTTATGACCTCCACAACTACCACCCAAGTACCTACGCAGATCAGGACAGCCCTGTTCACCCCGCAAGACCAACCTCGACAGCCAGAAGGAAACCCACCAGGAGGAGACCCAGAAGATGGAAACCCCAGAGGAGGAGGCAATGGAGGCGACGGAGGAGGGGACGACACCATGGGACTCCCACACCCCGGATTCGCGGACATCCCCCACCTCACCGACAAATTCATTGGCAAGGAGCCACCTATCTTCACAGGGGACCGAGACAAAGTGCAAGCATTCCTATCCCAATGGAATCGGTTCGCACAAGTGAACATAGCCAACCGAAGCCTACAAAGTCCGTACATCAAAGCAATGATGTTCCTCACCTACATCCAGGGACCCCTGGTCGACGAATGGACCTCGGAAACCCAGAAGTGGATTGAAACCAGGCCAGACAGAAGCGACCCTTGGGTATGGAGCGCGGTAGAACTTGCCTTCAAGCAACAGTTCCGAGACAACATGGAACAAGAACGGGCCAGACTAGAGCTGGACAAAGGATTCAAAATGACGGGAGGAGACATTGACAGCTACGTAACCGCATTCGAAAAGCTCGTTCGACAGGCTGAATACTGCCTGGATGATCCCCTAGTACTCGACAAATTCACCAGAGGCGTACCCCTCGACCTATATCGCAACGCATACCAATTCCACAGCCCAGTGACATACCACCAGTGGAAGAACGCCCTAATCGAGCAGCAAAAACGGTACCTCCACATGAAAGCGCGGGTGGACGGATTCGGGAGGCAGCTAACACAGCGCCCCAAACAACAACAACAACAACCCGCAAGGTTCCAACCACCCCAAAGACAGAACCAAGGGTGGCAACAATACCGCAACCACCCAGACGCCATGGACACCACACCGGGAAGAATCCGCGCTAGAGTCGCAGGATCCGAAGAAGCAAACCCCAACAATCCCCAGGAATGGAGGAACTACACACAGGGAAGACCACCCTTCCCCCCTCGTGGAGGATTCCCCGCAAGAGGAAGGGGAGGACGAGGCGTCTTTAACACAAGGGACGTAACATGTTACAATTGCGGAAAGAAAGGTCACTTCTCACGAGAATGCCAGCAACCCTGCCAAGCTCGTCAAGGACCACCTCAAGGAAGAAGCGCGTACATCGAGGAAGTACCCACCGCTCCACAAAGCGTTATGGGGGAACCTCTCATCGACCTCGATGAACCAGTACAAGCCAACCGCGGTACCACTGCCGTACAACAAGTGGAGGATATCATGGGGAGGATTGCAGAACTCCCAGAAGAGGGAAGAGAAATGTTCGCTAGGAATATGGCAGGAAGCCAGGATTTTCCAAACGCCTGAACCCAACGGCCTGGGTGAGGGCAATCAAATGTAACTTGTCGTTCATAATGCGCTATCGATCTATGCATGTCCCAGTTTTGATCCGCACGAGTAACTTCATGGCCGAAAGAAAAGCACTGGTGGACTCCGGAGCCACCGACAACTTCATACACCCGGACTTCGTCAAACGGATGCATCTAGGAACCAAAATACTAGAGCGTCCCCGCAACATTTGGAATATAGACGGGACACATAACAAAGGAGGGAAAATCACCCATTGTGTAGACCTCAATGTACAAACTGACGGGAAACTTAAAGACATCCGCTTCCTAGTCACAAACGTAGGGGGAGAAGATCTCATACTAGGCTACCCCTGGCTCGCAGCCTTCCAACCTAAAATCCAATGGGCAACAGCCACCCTCGACACCAAACAATACCCTATCGTCATCCGTACCACCAACCCGCTCAAACCATTCGGACTCACAGAACTCCAACGACTTATAGTGGAAATCGAGGACGAAAACAAACAACGAGCCCTCCAGGAGTTAGAAGAGCAATCCCTACCAGTACACCTACGAACAACAGCGACAGACTTGGCAATAGCGGCGCACCAATACACGGAAAAGAAGGAAATACCCGAGGAATACAAAAGGCACACCAAGGTATTTAGCGAAGAGGAATCCCAACGCCTCCCACCTTCTAGACCCTGGGACCATGCCATCGAACTCAAACCAGAAGCACCCGATTCGTTCGACTGCAAGATATACCCCATAAACCAGGCAGAGGACAAAGTGTTACGGGAATTCCTGGACGAACAACTGGCAAAAGGATACATACGCCCCTCTAAATCCCCGTACGCATCCCCATTCTTCTTCGTCAAAAAGAAGGACGGAAAACTACGCCCGGTACAGGACTACAGGACACTCAACAAATGGACTATACGCAATCAATACCCACTCCCCCTCATACCAGAACTAATCGCAAGCCTTAGTTCGGGATGGATATTCTCCAAATTCGACGTCCGACAGGGGTATAACAACATCTTAGTCAAAGACGGTGACCAACACAAAGCAGCGTTCAAAACCAAATACGGCTTCTACGAACCAGTAGTAATGTATTTTGGCATGACCAACTCCCCTTCCACCTTCCAAGAAATGATGAACGCCCTATGCCAACCCCTCATCGACCATCACGAGAAAAAGGGGACCATCATTCGGGTCTATATGGATGACATTGGTATCGCAACATCGACCACGGAACAAGCACACACGGAAGCGGTACACGACATACTGGACCTACTAGAACAGCACGACCTTTACCTCAAATTGGAGAAATGCACCTTTCACTCTTCTTCCCTCGATTACCTGGGGGTAATCATTGAAAAGGGGGTGATTCGTATGGACCCCGTCAAAATTTCCGGCATAACAGACTGGCCAGTGCCAAAAACCGTCAAACAGGTGCGGTCCTTCCTAGGCTTCTGCAACTTTTACCGTGCCTTCATTCGAAATTTTGCCACACACGCACGACCACTCAACAAACTTACGCGCAAGGACACCGATTGGCAATGGGGAACGGAGCAACAGCAAGCATTCGACAAGCTCAAAGCACTGGTAACCGAAGAACCTGTACTCAAACACCCGGAGTTAGACAAGCAGTTCGAGCTGGAAGTCGACGCATCTGGATACGCGATAGGGGCAGTACTCCTTCAAAAAGGAACGGACAACAAACGACACCCAATCGCATTCTACTCAAGCACCCTCAACGCAGCAGAAAGGAACTACGACATCTATGACCTAGAACTCCTGGCCATCGTAAAAGCACTGCGAAATTGGAGACAATACCTTGCGGGATCACCACACAAAATCAAAGTCTTCTCCAACCATATGAACTTACAATACTGGAGACACCCCCAGAAGATCAGTCGCCGCATAGCTAGGGAAGTACTGGAATTGGCAGAATACGACATAGAAATTCACCACATCAAAGGAACAGCCAACGGACGCGCAGATGCACTATCAAGACGACCAGACTACGATCAAGGGGAACACGACAACGAACAAATCACAGTACTCCCAGATCACATATTCATAAGAGCCACCGAGATCGACACAACGGACGACCCAACACGCATGCAACGCACCATCAACATCACGGAAATGGAACCCACTAACCCGGTATACACCCAAGACGAGACCATGATAAAGCAATGGGTAGACCCCCACAAACTGAAGAGAATCGAAGGTACATGGTACAAAGACGGACGACGCGTGGTCACGGGAGACGCACACGAACGGCAGCACATCATACGAGCACACCACGATCCACCAGTCCATGGACACCCCGGAATCAACCAGACGATCAAAATGGTAGAACAATACTACTGGTGGCCAGGCCTACGACGGGAAACACAAGACTACGTCAAAGGCTGTGCCAACTGTCAACGGATCAAAGTCAATAACCGACCCACATGCGCCCCACTACAACCCATCTTCCCCAGAAAGGAAGCAATGCCGTTCGAAACCATAGCGCTGGACTTCATCACCAAACTACCACAAGCGGAAGGTTGTGATTCCATACTGACAGTAACAGACCACGACTGCTCCAAAGCGGCAATATTCATCCCATGCCTCGAGGAGATAAGCGCAGAAGGAACTGCGGCCCTGTACGTGAAACACGTCTTCACTCGATTCGGACTACCAGCGCGCATCATCAGCGATCGAGACCCCAGATTCGCATCAAAATTCACACGCGAATTATGCAAGATCCTAGGCATCGAACAAAACATATCCACGGCCTATCACCCACGGACGGACGGACAATCAGAACGCACCAACCAGTGGCTGGAGCAATACCTACGATTTTGGGTCAACGAAAGGCAAGATGACTGGACACGTTACCTACCGATGGCGGAATTCACACACAACAACTGGCCCAACGAGTCCACCAGGGAGTCCCCCTTTAACATCCTCATGGGCTATAACCCACGCGCTGATTGGACCGATCGCCCTTCCCCTATACCACAGGTGGCACTCTGCATCAAACAGTTCCAAGAGGCTAGAACGCGCGCCCAGGAACTGATGATCAAAGCGCAGCAGGGGTGGATCAAACACAAAGATACGCCCAAGTATCAGATAGGGGACCTAGTATGGCTAGAAGGACGCCACCTACGTACCAACCAACCAACCACAAAGCTTGCGCCCAGAAGACATGGCCCTTTCAAGGTCATCCAGGTGATGTCCGCAGTCAACTATCACCTAGAACTTCCCACGCAGTGGAGCATCCATCCAGTGTTTCATACGGACCTCCTGACCCCTTATCGCGAAACTCCCACACATGGCCCCAACTATCAGCGCCCGCCGCCAGATTTGATTGATGGCGAAGAAGAATATGAGGTCGAGAAGATTCTAGACTCACGGCGCTTCGGCAGAACAAGGAAACTGCAGTATTTGGTCAAATGGCGCGGATACCCGGACTCCGATAACCAATGGGTCTCGAAGGATGACGTATTCGCTGATGAAGCAATTCAGGAATTCAAACGTTCAAACCCCGCCAGAGAAGTGCATATAAGCACAGGGCATTCCCAAGAGACGTCCCCATCTCCCACTCTTACACTCCCATCTACTCATGTCCCAATCCCCAGTCCAAGTACACTATGTCCTCGACAACCTACTCCCCATCTCAGTCCAGCCTACCGTTATCATCCAGAATGCACCACCATCACCCATGTCGCTTCCCGAGCCCCTTCAACCAAGCCCCAGTCGTCCAATTACCCCCATTTCATCCCTCCTTCCTTCGCCAACACCTACAGCAGTCAGCACACGCAGCCCGTCTCCGCAAGGCTATGTACCCACCAGACCTCCGTCCCGTCAAGACCAAACTCAGGTACAAGAAGATCGAGCATACGACCGGTACCTGTCGGAGGAGCATTGTCCTCTCAACGACCACCTCACGTATGGGACTCACCTCACCACTACTCACGACGAAACCCCACCGTTATGCACCACAGACGGAGAGCCAATGGTCCTGCCGCCGAGTCAACAATCCGCACAAAGGCGCCTCTTCCGTGCGGAAGAACACAGTCCGATTTCCCGACAGCGGATGGAAACACCGCCACCAGTCAGGTTCAAACACAACAGGGGAGTCCACTTCATCCCCTTTCAGATACGCGACGCTCAGGGCCAACTGCACCCAGCTCGGTATACGCAGCTCGTCTTTACGGCGGACCCCTTCGTCCTCGCCTATCGACGAGGCAGCGACCAGCAGTACGGCAAGTCGGTGCATGCCGAGCCTCAATACGACGAGCCCTCTCCCACCTACACCAACGACGACCTGGTCTTTCTAGACCAGAACAGCGCATTCCGACAGTCGGTCAACCAGGCCTGTATGGTCCTGAACGACCTGACGGTCACGGCCGAGGTACATCGGTACCGGTGCCTCCAGGCGGGTTACGAGGCCAAGGAGGAGGAGTTGAGGAAGAAGATCGTGGAGCTGGACAAGCTTGGAAGCATGCGCCGTCAGTGCGTGCTCCGCTTACAGCGCGCCAACGCCATCAAGCGCATCGAGGACGAGCGCGACTCCTATCACCCGGGAGTGGAGGAGGGACAGCGCATCGCGATGCTCAGAGAGGAGATCATGCGTGGTTGGTCTGGGGCCCGATCCTGAAAAGGGGGTGATGTAACGTTCGGCCTGGAAGTGGACACTGACGTCAAGGGTATGGCACCGCGTCAGCAGTATATCGTCATGGACTTGTTAGGATCAGTCAGCCGGGTAAGCTCCGGCACATGTGATTGTGTACGATAACGGATCGGATCATGACTCGAGGTGACTCACACTAGGATAGCTGTACTAGGGTTTACTCTACTTACGCTATTGGCTAGTACTTCTTGGAGCGGCACTTGAAAGCCCACGCGTATCTGTATAAGTAGAGTACTGCGAAGACCAAGAACGGCATCTTGGTCTTCTTCCAATACCACTACCAGTTCTCAGCTCTATAGGGATCTCCCCCTTGAAGTGAGTTGTCCGACATATCCCCTAGACCAAGGGATCCCTCGTGACTTAGTGAACAGTGGATCACTACCCCATCGGAAGCGTCTGCCATCGCGTCTACTTGTACCTCAATCCCCGTGTCGCCTCTCCTTACGGTTATCTCTACGTTGTCGATCACGACACTTGGGAGGACCTTCGAATAGTCGTCAACCCCCCGATATCCATACCTCTAGGCGACGACCTACACGGATACGAAGACCATAACGGGGCCCTACAAGTTCACCCCGTCGACTTCCCCCAAGCTTCGGTCAACTGCAATTACACGATCAAGAGGATCGCCACTCACTCCGAAGCCTAAGTCAGGCAAGTGTTCGTGGTAAACGCTACAACAGACCACATGTATTGTGTTTGGGTCACCAGTGCGCACAGACCATTCTTAGTTAAGTGTCCTGTATATAAGGACTGCTGTTTACGCCCTCACACTTCAGAGTTTACTTCCCCTCTGAAGTGTAAGTCCCTTCTACCTTTCTCTTTACATTAC